>NCQV01076791.1:3398-13587 GCA_002740545.1 Lophocereus schottii | reverse complement strand
GTCTTCCCTGAGGCCAAGCCCTATGCTTCCCTCCTCAAACACTTGCCTTGAGCCAGCCCAATACAAAAAGAAGAAAAGAAAGAGGAAATAGGCAGCTCATGGCCCAGTTCCAAGCAATCTAAGTAAGCCAACAATGCCTCATTCAAGCCACGCATGCCTAGCTCAGGGCCTAGAGCAAAGTAGCCTAGCCCAAATGAAGTCATGCACAAGACCCAGCTCTGGTCCTACCAGTCTAGCAGCTTAATTCAATCCTGAGTTGGAAAACTTGTTTTCTCACCAAAATTTCAATATTATTTGGCAAGTAAAATTAGGGAGGTGCATTATTAGCATAATTTGGAAATTGAGTACAATTACAAAGTGGAATACTAGCTTAGGAATTAAGAATTCTAATGTAATCAGGAAAGTATAGGGGTTGACACTGGTATAAATAGGGATCCTTGGGCGTGCTTGTAAATGATCAAATTCTCTACCTCTCTCTTATAGTATTAGTTTTAGAGTTTGAGAGATTATTGTGATTTTTCAAAATTCTTTCAAGTTGATTTAATTTCTTAAGTTTCAATTTTTCTAGTTCCAGTTCAATTCAAGTTTTCCACTTTTAGTTTTATTCAAGTTTATTAGTTTCAATTTTAGTCTTTACAAAAATTCTCTCATTCAAAAATTTCAATTTTTATTTCTCTTTCGAGTCAATGGTGGATGTTGAAGTCTTGAGGTGATCTCTGGTTTAAGGCTCGGGTTTTCTACATATATTAATTCTAAATGCTCAAGGTAATTTCTTTCTTCTCTCTTGTAGTATTTATTTCATCTTCATGATTTAGATTATATGCTTTTTGAGGCTGCTTGCCATTATTGGAATTTAATTTTAGTTAGATTATTTTTAGATTAGTTTGGTGGTAGAGTACTAATAACTAAATTGATTGCTAGTTTTGATTGTTAATTGCCTTGAATAGTGGTAGTAGTAATTTAGCTTCTTAACAGTTGTCTTAATTGCTTACTTTATTTGCTTTGGACAGTTTAAATTCGGTTGTTTTAGCTTCTATTCATCTATCTTTCTAAAAATTTGATCTTTATTTCTTTTTAAAAAAAAATCAAAAAATTTAAAAACCATGAAAACAAAGGGGTTTTATTGCATGATTGGTTGGATGAGAGATTCTAAAACCAAACGTTTGAATAGATTAGAGATCGTCCTAGAAAATAATAGCAAATTAGAACCCGAAATTAAGGGCAAAAAGATGGGTGAAGCTCAACCTCCACCTATGACTCTTAACGACAATTTTTATCTATCTAATACCACTGAACATTTTAATATATCGGTCCTAGAAAATATTACTCTCGAACTAAAGCCCTAATATGCCTATAGGCTTCCTATGTTTTGAAGTGTAGAGGATGCTTATCTGTTTCTGTGAGACTTTGAAGAGGTTAATTACATGATGTGCTACCCTAATATGCCTATTAATACTGTATGATTGAAATTTATTCCCTTTGCTTTAAAAGATGATGCTAAGAACTGGAGGCATAGCCTGCCAGAAAATTTGATTACCAACTAGGATGGCTTTGTATGGGTTTTTCTGCAAAAATACTTACCAAATAGTAAAAGTATTAAACTAAGAAATGAAATTAATCGATTCATGCTAGCTGATAAGGAGTCATTTTGAAAGTATCTTGATAGATTTAAGAACCTCTTATCTCAATGTCCCCTCCATGGTTTAGCCCAAGCCTGTTTATGTCAAATCATATATGAAGCCCTGGACCAATAAAATAGGACAATGGCGGCGTCAATGTTTCAGGAAGGATTTCTTTTTAAGAGCCCCAATGATCCTTGGGAATTCCAAAAGGATTTAGCTAAGAAAACCATGCAATGGGAAACCACTAGAAATGATAGTTTTAACTCTAGGTGTAGTGGGCACAAGGGTGATATACATGTTGTCTTTGACTTAAGTCACCTAAAGTCTAGATTTACTACTGTTGAAAACATGATGAAGGGGTTAGTTTCGCAACATTTCCAAACTTCCCAAGCTCCTCAGGTGTGATGACAATGTCATGCATTAAATCATACGTTGAGCACGTGCCCCCTACTTTGTTAACAAATTGGCCTTAGGCCAAGAACAGGTGAACATGGCCTAATAAAGACCAAAGACTAACCCTTATGCTCCTCCTTCAATCCAGAGTGGCATAATCGTCCTAATTTTTCTTAGGGTAGTGAACCTAATGTAGTGGTGTCTAAGCATTTCTGGACACTCCTCCCAAACCATGCTGACTCCAGGCTATCAAGGTATTCCTAGTGCACCTAGGCAGCAAGCCTCCTCCTTCTATTGTACCGATTGCCTAATCTCAGCCTCATCCTGGTTACTAGGAGTGATGACGTAGCAATTCTCCCAATATGCTATGACAAACAGGGAGAAAGACACATTTCTGAATCAAACTGACACTAATTCTAAGTCCTCTAGCTTAGTTTATGATTAGTTGAGAAAGATCAACGCTATAATATCTTTGAGGTCAGGACCAGAAGTTCACAATGATGTCTGCAATTGCCCGACCCTAAATCATGTTTGTTTATTTAATTAAGCCATGTTATTATTTTACCGCATTTATTTATCGCATTTAATCATTCCAGCTGGGAAATATTTATTTAGGTCCCACTTTGCAATTCGAGTTTTAATTATCATAAAAATTTCAGATGAATCGATAGTAGGCCCCAGTAAATATGATTAATCGATAAATTATTTTCCATAACATTACAAAAATTTAATTTTGAGCTATACAAAAATTTTATTGCAACGAAGTGGTATTTTTCCAAGCCCAATTCATTTGAGCCCAATTGGTGGCCCAAAAGTTGGTGCAACTAAATTAAATAAATTATCATTATTTATGCCCAGTTACATTTAGCAAAAAACTACTTTATGAATGGTTAAAATCAGCCCAAATTATCAAGATAAGTCACAAAAATATCAACCAAAGCTAAGCTCTTCTTCTCCTTCTTTCTCCTTCACCTTCGACCACCCCCTCCCCTGCTGGTGCCGCCGCCACTGCTGCCAATCTTCCGCCAGTCTAGGCTGCTGCCAGCCAGCCCACCACCCCACCACCCCAGCACCACTAGCCGCCACAAACCCGACCTCCCACTACTCCCCCTCTCTAAATCTAAGCTCAAGTGAGGAAAAACCCTATCTCTATCTTGATTTATTTTTGGTTTTTGTGATTGTTTTAACTATGATTTATGTTCATATGATCAAAACAAACCATAGCATGCAATTTTTATTGTGTTTGGAATGTTGAATATTATGGGTAGTTGGACTTGAGCTTGATCAAGTGACTTTGAATCAAGAAAGTGCGAATTTGAGTTGTTTATATAATTGTTGTGATCTTTGGTATGAAAAATGAATTTAAGGTTGTGGGTGATTATATTGAATTCATTTATGGTGGTTCGGATGTAAAATTTGAATTGGGCATAGCCCAGGGGTTCATGACCATGCATAAGTAAAGTTGATTTTTGAATCAAGTATGTTTATTTTGATTAAATTAGATAAATTTTGGAGTTTGGATCTGTTATAGGCTTGAAAAATGATGTTGTGTGAGTTTTATCAAAATTAGCGGATTGTGGAAAATCCCATAAGTAACTAAAAGAGGTTGTTTGGTTAGTAATACAAGTAAGTGAGTTTGTGGGAGCATTTTGAGTGATTATGTGAAGAAAGTATTGAAAAATATGCAAGGTTGATCATAAAATAATTTTGAGTGTTTTGGCTAACACAAGGTAATGATAAGAAGGAAACAAAGGTTAATGGGCCTTAAAGGGGCATTTAGCTTGATTTATGAGAGAAGAAAGAAGCCATCAACATTAGAAGTATTATTAAGAGTTTTGGATGATTAGTAATGTTGCTAAGTTTAACAACATTAATTGTACTTAGAAACTTACTTGGGTTGGAAAACTGACTAAATGGACATGTAAATGAAAATAGAACTAGGGAGAGTAATGACTTAAGAACAGTGTTTGCCAGGCCAAGCTAGTGTGATTAAAGCTATCCCGAACATAACTACATCCCTCTTGGCCTTAAACCCTTATTGTCCATATCAGAAATATCAAAAAATCCATATTCTATTTATAACCATCAAAGCTTTTCAATTGTAACCTCAATTATTTTATTTTGGTCTATTTTACTCCAAATTATTTTACCTTGAGTTAAGTTATCCTAATTTATTTAGTTTTAAAATTATCTTAGTGTAACTTATCTTATAATGAATGGTTTGAGTTATGGATGTCTTTTAATTGATAAATTTCTATTAAAGTTACAAATTATGAGAATGATATACCTATGATTATATTTCTGAAGCAAAAATAGTATGCCATTCTCCATTGTGCATAAATATTATCAAGTGAGATTACATTTAAAAACCCTAGGTATGCCCGTTGCCTGGATATTTAGAAATTACAACATATTTATCAAAGTTATAATGTCATGGTAAGTATATCAATGAATCAGTTTATTGAGTGATTTATCACCCAACTAGTGACCCTGTTAGTTTTCATTTATAGGGCACTCACCCTTCAGTTACCCACGTGACCTCAGACCATGTCTTCCAATCTACTTGGTAGATGTACACATATCTATAGATTGTAATAGTTACTAGAGGTTCACTATCAGATAATAACTAGCAATACAGTTTTACGTTCATCTCTTTCTCTATTTTAAATTGAAATGAATTGTAAAGTAGGCCCGGCCGATTTTTCAGTGATCATTTAACAATATAGGAATGTACATATTGAGTTTCGACTCACATTTCGAAATATTTATCATGTCTTTTTTAGGCAAATGCTTAGTGAAATGCCCACATGCTAGCAAACCAGTTGAAGAAACTAAGTGAGTAAGGGAATTTGGATGAATTAGTAGTGATGTTAGTTCATGAATATTTTGGGAGTTGTATGTTGAGATCTTTAGTTGATGGAATTATAAATTTTACGGAAAATTGCTTTATTAGGGTGTGTAAACCTTATGCTGGTTAGTAGCTATTTGTATATGTTTTTGATAATATTTGAATGTATATGGTTGTACCATAAGCTTAGCTATGTTATGTTTTGTGCACATACTCAAAGCCTTATCCTTTTGGACAGTGGTAACACCCCAACCATTAGGTTTATCAGTTCTAAGTAAGGAATTAGTTAAAGAAAATAAAAGCAATTGGAGGTATGCACATTAGGGGTGTTACAGTTTTGGTATCAGAGGATTTGACTTTCCTTGATGGGTTATGAAGTACGGAGAGTAGAGATAGGGTGGTGAGAAGGTTTGTTAGCGAGGGTTATTATTATATCATTAGATGTTCGTGATAATAGAAATCTATGCTTATCTCTCACATGTCTTTATTTTATGTTTTTCTTTGCTAGATGGATCCATATGCATTTACTATGATGTTAGGTACTTCTGTGGTAAATCACATCTCTTTACTGCATGCTAGTATGGTAGCCCACATACTGGACCCATTTTCTAAGTTTCATAGCGTTATGGTCCGCACATGTAGGTTGTTGTGGTCCTTATCTATAGTTACCCTTTGGGTCGAGTTTAGGACCCGATATTATGATTTTATGATGACCGGAGCCATGGGGTGGGACAAACCTAGACTCCAGCTTCGTGGGGCTTGGGATACCATTAACATCAAGTTGTTGCTCAGAGAGGACTCTGGGTAGAGGGAGATTACTATGGAGACTCTACAGTGTATATTTCCTTAACACTTTGCACCTGCCCCACTTGCATCACCTTTACGTGCTCAGGGACCACCGTCACCTCTTGCACGGAGTGCTCCTCAGCTGCCTAATAGTCCAATATCATCAGGATCTAGAGTGGGGACCCCTCTATCCGATGAATCAGGGGAGGTTCACATGGTTGTGAATCTCTCCCTAATACACAAGAGTTAGTGGAGCTTAGCTCCAACAACGAGCTCATGGAGGACCTTGAGAAGGGCCTAGAAGAGGATCTAGAGCTACAAGAGCATTAAGTTGATCATGATGTTGAGGATGCAGAGTCGGGGGTGTTAGACAGTAGTTTTGACTCGGGCGAGGAGCCTGAGGACGAGTCTGACCCAGACTACGATCCATCTAGGTTGATTTAGGTGCTAACTTCTCAGTTATGTTACATTTTGACCCACATGTATATAGTGTAGTTGGTTGGATAGATGAATTTTGTGTAGGTTATGCCATTGGTTAGACAGATCCTTTCGTCTATGTTGACTAGTCCCGCCTTCTTTTTGGGCATGTGGTGGACTTAGTGTATTGCGGCTAGGTAGTGTTTTAGTTAGGAGGTAGGAGTAAGGGCTGACATACATTGGTTAGGTAGTTCACTGTGATAGTCTTTTGTTGAATCGTGTATACGTAAACACATAGTTATGGAAATGATATAATGAAGCTTTGGTTTATGTTTTAATAATATTTAAACCATGTTAGTTTGTATCAGTTGTGCATACTTATCTTATATGTTGGTTGTAGTTAAGTGATTAAATTACTCTGTTTAATGTATGATTAGAATATCTAAATCTATGCAAAATAATGTGGAGACCCACATAAGAAATAATTCAGACCATAGTCAAGGTTCAGCTGAGCAAGCTTCATGTAATGTGTGATCAAACCCTAGTGGTATGCCCTTAAGTCCCCCTGAGTTGGTTAGTAATATGGGGAACGCTAACTGCTGGCAGACCTTTGTCTCTGAATTGATGAAATGAACTCTCCTACTATCTTCTGAAATCCCTCCTAAAGACTATAAACTAGAAAATAGGGTAGCACGATACAACCCTAAAGTCTATAATGAAAACTACAACCCAATAGAGCTAGAGGAATGGATAAGAGGGATGGAGAAGATTTTCACAATAGTAGAGGTTCCAGAATAGGAAAAGGTAAACATTGAGATGTTTTACCTAACTACAGAAGTAGTTGGTAGAACACTGTGAAGGATAGGCTGGTAGTGCCTGAATTCACTTGGAATAAATTCCTGGAAGAACTGAAAGCAAAATTTTACCCAGTGGTAATTCAACAGCAGAAAGAAGAATTTATGAAATTGAGAATAAGTGGAAGTATAATGGTAATGCAATATGCTAGTGTTTACGAAACTATCCAGGTTTGTCCTTGAGTTTGTGTCATTTGAAAGACTACAAATGAGAATATTGGAAGAGGCTTAAGCTTTCTATATTCGTACTGAACTAGCTAATCGACCAATTCATAATTGAGTGAGCAGCTGAAGTGGAACGAGTAAAGACTGAGTTGAGGGCCTTAAACCCGATTAATCAAAAGAGAAAGGGATAGAGCAGGAGCTCCGAGCGAGAGTGTAAACTAGAAAAAGCCTGCTTCTTCTCCTCCCAAGAGTCGTCCTGCAGGCCCAGCGGAGTAGTGTGGGAAACGTGGAAGAACCAACGACACCACTCCTGAATGTCGAGTGGGAACTAATAAATGCATATGGTGTGGTAGCCAGGAGCTTCTCAGGATTGCCTATCCCTGAAGGCTGAAAGCTGTAGAAAGGGCACAATAAAACCCTTGGCACCACCTTAACAAGGGCCCCCACTTCAAGGCCTGCAGTGGTTGGAAGGGCATATGTGATTAGCAAGAAGGAAGTTGCCACCTCTGGTACTGTAGTTATCGGAACTCTCTCTTTAATTCAAAGCCATGTTGTGTATTATTTGATTCGGGTGCCACTCATTTAATTATATTTACTCGAACTGCCGTGCAATTGAATCTTAAGAATATGAAGGCATAGACCAATTATAGAATCAAGTTATCCAATAACTCTATAATTTAGTGTCCTACCTCTTAAAACTAGTGCCTATTACTATTTGTGGAATTACATTTCGTGGAGACTTGATTCAATTTGATTTATCAGACTTTGATATTATTATAGGGATGAACTGGTTGCGTACTTATGGGGCCAAGATTGATTGTGAATACCTTAAGGTTATTTTGAGGGATGAAAGTGAGAGAGAAGCATGTTTTTATGGGCAAAGAGAGGAAAACCCATGTCCCTTGATTTTTGCCATTAAAGTAAGTAGGCTACTGTGTCAAGGATGTATTGCGTATTGGTGGTATGCCATTGACACTCAAGGAAAGGAAGAAAAAGCCGAAGATATTCTTATAATTTGTGAATTTAGAGATGCCTGACCACTGTCGCAAGTGCACGGATAGTCGCAGTATAGATAAAAAGATCGTCCTCTAGGACCAAAGTAATCTATTGAGCTTTGCCTATCAGAATATGCTAACCAAATACTAAATCAAGAGTTTTGATCCAACAACTTCAAATCTACTAATTCTAAATTTAATCTCTGAAGAAAACGTCTAAGGATTTATGTAGTTGAGAAAGGTGACTGGATCAAAATGATAAACATGGGCTTTTCTCTAATCGGATAATTTGAAGGAATTTCAATCTATCCAAAACCTCAGTCTATTCTTTCGAAATTAACCAAGATTGCCTAAACTAAACAAAAGTCGTTCTTTCGAACTAACTTGCCTTAATCCAGGTTAAATATGTTTGATTACTCTCTAGTCCTCCTAACATGCAAAACTCTCTTTCGAGCGACATTTTATTAGGTTTCATCAAGCAGTCTAACAATCGAATGTCACCTTTCAGTTTTTCACTTAATTGTTTCAAGTATGCAAGCAAACTTTGGCTAAAAATCCACTGATGACATAAAAATCACTTAATAAAACAAGATCAAACCAATCATGAGTCAAAGCATAATTCTAATTATAAACATGATCCAATTACACATTCATTAACAAATAAATCCCTAGATAAAAGATAAACTACTCAAACATGACTAAAGATTCAACAAATAATTCTATAAAAATCTGAGAGGGAAGGGCTTGACAAAGACAGCCTTCAACCAAGGGCTTCAAGCCGCTTCGAAACCGAACCCACATTCATGATTTCTCACTAAATCATCAATCAAACTAAAAAAAGCTAACTAAATAGTAAATTTTTGAGAAAGAAATTAAATTATGCTATGCTTTCTTTTTCTCTTCTCCTCCTCTTCTCTCTGCTGAAAAGCTGGGTTTTATAGAAGAATATGATGTTTTCAGCCACAAAACCGAAGGAAGACGAAGAGGCCATAATTACACAACTCACCATGGTCCGTGGAAAGCACGACGATTCGACCGTTGTCCGGTCTGGAACGAATTTCTGCTCTTCTCTTACTCTACGGGCCTAGCATCACATGGGTGTCTGTGGGGGAGGTCAAAATACATCTACTGAAGGTCAAATGCTGGGTTAAAATGGCCTAAAGTCCTGTAAAATACATCAAACAATCATACCCTGTATAAATCGAAAATAGGAGTATAAATAGTAACTTAAAGCACATAATTCTACTAAAAATGTGGCACAATGGCCCTAAAATGATGTATACATTAAGCACTTATCAGTCCACCAGTTTTATTTGTAAAGAAGAAGGATGAGATCTTGAGGTTGTGTATTGACTATAAGAAGTTGAAAAAGATCACCATAGAAAACAAATACCCTTTACCTTAAATAAATGATTTGTTTGATCAACTGCAAGGGGCAGTACTCATTTCTAAGATTGATTATAGGTCTGGATACTATCAACTTAGGATTAAACCCAAAGACATCTCCAATACCGCGTTTAGGATCAGGTATGGTTATTATGAATTTACGGTGATGCCCTTTGGCCTGACCAATGCCACTGTGGCCTTTATGGATCTTATGAATAGAGTTTTCAGACCCTATTTAGATAATTTTGTGGTGGGTATTTATAGATGACATCTTAATATACTCTAAAGATAGAGATGAACACACTGCTCATTTAAGGACAATGTTGCAGACCCTAAGGGAACACCAATTATATGGCAACTTAAAGAAGTCTGAGTTCTAGTTAGAGGAAGTTGTGTTCTTAGGACATGTGGTTTCAAAGGAGGAGATTCAAGCTAATCCGTAAAAGGTGAAAGCAATTATAGAGTGGCCAAGACTCACCAATGTCACCGAGCTTAGAAGCATCTTGGGCTTAGCTGGTTATTATCGAAAGTTTGTGAAGGATTTTTCAAAGATAGCATCTCCCCTGACCAATTTGTTGAAGAAAGCTATTAAGTTTGAGTGGTCCGAGAAGTGTGAAAGGGCATTTCAAGAGTTAAGGCAGCGATTAACCGCCGCCCAAATCCTAAGACTACTAGTAGAGGGTGAGGATTACATTATCTACAGTGATGCATTGAAGAAAGGGT
>NCQV01076787.1:0-10810 GCA_002740545.1 Lophocereus schottii | reverse complement strand
CACCTTGGTTGGGATGCAAATCTGCTGGAACGCCCACCCAAAAACCTAGATGTGAAACTGTCCTCTTTCCAGACTCTTCTAAATGCATACCTGACATGAACCATCGACTAAACCCACCAAAAAACCACACCAGCGAGTAGATCGGCACGCCGAGTATTCAACTTATGCCACCTACTCGCGCAACGCGTCACCCTTGTGGCGGCACGTGTTAACCACGCGCAGCTTCAATGGTGTCGTTTTTCATGATTTTGTGCTAGGATAAGCATATCTAAGGGGCTTAGGGGCATTTGGGGGGGGGGAGACGAACAAAAATTTTCGTCCGCGGTGCATGACTCCATGCGCCGCCCCTCCCGACAATTCTGATGGGTCAAGGTAAGTCCGTTCTCCTTTTTTTTGGATTTGGGATGGTGGGGTGTCAGGGCTGAGGAGGGTCAAGGTAGGGTTTTAGGTCCAGATCCATGGGTCTCGGTGTTCTGTGTTTACATCTCGTATTCTATCCTTTTTCATATAGAACAATTTTTTTGAAATTTAGCAAACAAGCGTATAAGAATTCGAACTCGATTGATGCTTAACGTTATTCCCAATAATCACATAGATTATGAATCCGGTTGGCAAATTAGCATAATTTCTTATTTTAAATGCTTGACACAGAAACTGGTTATTAACATCTACCATTTTAATTTGTAATACTTGTAGATTCGACTTTTGCAAAAAACACACAAAAAATGTTGATCTGTATTATTAATCAAGGCATAATCATACTTTCAGGTAAACATTTTCATCGTGGTATATAAATTTCAACAATTTAACATTATGTTAGCATAATCATCCAGTATAGCTATATTAACATAGTAGCATGTACCAATTTGAACTTGATTTATGCATAATATAATCTCTAATAGTCACAGATTATCATGCTGTATAATATATTAGGTTAAGTACATAAAGACTGAGATTCACGCAAATCAGGGCTAGCATCATAAAGGCTTGCTCTGATACCACTGTAGGTAGTTTAGAGTTTACTTTTGTGCGGAAACCTACCGGATCTTTACGCCTACTGACTGCTACCCACGATTGTGGTGACTACTAGAGTCACCGAGGATTTCACGGTCAAGACCCGAACCTACTCAGATGGGTAGGTTTGTGTGAGGGAGAGAGAGTATTAGATCTAGGGAGAATTTACCGCTTAGACTGATGATGCAACTGCATAATCCACCCTCTATTTATAGTGGCACAAAGCCTCAAAACATAATTTCTAAATTAATGGGGTGATTAAGGTTGACTAATACACAATTAATCCTATTATAACTGCAGGATCAAATGTTTTACTTTGTGATCGTTACTGGTCAACAGACTTTTACTTTGGGGTTTCAATTTAAATTAAGGAGAAAAAGAAATTGAGTGGTCAAAAAAAAAAGAAATGAAAATAAGAGGGACATTTATGCACCCAGAGATCTACTTATGCGTCACCAACTGGGAAGGAGGAACCGCTTAGCTAACCAACAAGTTAAGAGGCATTGGGTAATTAGATCATATATATATGTCTTTTTTGCCTCTAAAATGTCTAATATATAAAATTTTGTTTCCAAAGAGCAAGGGTGTCAAGTGACACCGTTAGGTCCAATGTAGCTCTTTTTATAGACAACAAACATGGACCTAACTATATTATTTAATTTTTATCTTTTACAGCAATTATGTATGATATGTATGCTGCAACTCCATCTTTATTATCATATTTAGAGCAATTATGTAATCGTGAATGTTCTAATTTCTCTCAATCAAAAGCCCATGAATTGATAAATGCAATCCTATCTGCCCTTCCCCTTCCCTCATCACGAAGAAAAAAAACCATCGCATCCTCACATAAATATCGATGGCAACCTTATTTGGAATGATTTTTCGTGCTAATGGCTAGTGTCATATCAGTTTCTCTACAAATAAAGTTTGTCCTTACATTTATAAGCTCAGTGCAGGGGAAGCAAAGGCAATAGAGGAAGTCACCATTAGTGACATTGACAAAGATGTTGGTCACTGTATCAGGGTTGAATCGCCAAAGTTGAGGCATGGATCCTAAGCGTTATGTGAAAAAAAAGGTCCCTACAAATCTAAAGGGAATACTGTATCATATAATTGTTAGACTAGCATTGTTATGTGCTTGCAGTGCCGGCCAACTAAGAAGACACAGGTTTAAAGAAAGATAATAGGAGAGATGAGGATGAATAGGTGGATGTATGATTGTACCAGGTTGGATAGAATCTAGAATAGAGAGATTGGAGAGAAGTAGGGGTAGCATGTGCCCATGGGTGACAAAATATAGGAATCACGACTAATATGATTTGGTCATGTCAATAGAAGAGATTTATAAAGGGCACCTCTATGGAGGTGTGAGAATATTGACCTTGGGAATGCAAAAGGGGTCGGGGTGAAAAGAATAATTAGAATGAGATTATTCGATATGATACATGATATTTGGGATTTACAAAGGGCATGACTTAGAACAGAGGTTTTGGAAGTCTAAAATTAAACTGGGACATCTTAAATAGTTATTTTGACTTTGACTTTCAATCTCTTGATGACCACTAGTTTTGTTTGCCTTGCACACTAGACAACATTATAGCTCTAATGTCTTCTTAGTTTTCGTAATACTGTGCTACTACTCCTCGTTGTCGTGTTGTTCATAAATTTATTTAATATTTACTGCTGCTTAATCTTAAGGTTAATGCTTCCAAAAATGTTTTTACCTGACAAAATCTTTCTTTAAAAAAATCATTTTATGAATCGTGCTTGTACGGGTGATGTTGTCTACATTTGGGTCTCCCTGGGCCCCGCAAAAGCGGAATAGTACTAAGAGTAGTTTTTGTTGCTGTTGCTTTTTGTATGTAAGAGTTTTATTTTACTATTCATAGGAAAATTAGTCACTATTTTTATGAGACTTGTGTTCAATTGATGCAGTCTATGACATTGGATCCAAAACTCATTTTCAAACTACGAGGACCCCAAGTCATCTGTCAATAGAAGAAGAGTACCGTCATTGAAGATTGTTGATGTTGAGATTGTCATTTTGGATGCAAATGTCAATAAAATTTTAAAAATCAAAGTTCATGTCTATGTTTAGATTTACACTTCTTCATTCATGATTTTTATTTTAAGTGATGTTTGGCATTTTAGTAATGAAATTATCATATTTTAGTTTCAAGAAAAACCCATGAATCTATTATACTTTGAATAGTGTAGTTCATACATCATCTTCCGTATTCTCTTGTCATATACCATGATCACTCTGTTACTGAAGAGTCTTTCGATTAGAGAGAATTTTGTGTTATGACCCTCTCCTAGTAGTGTGTCTTTATTTATTGATTAGAAAAGATTTGGTTCAACATAAGGAAGGAACCTAATTACACACAATCAAGGACTTTACAAATCCAAGTACAACTAGATATCCTAAATCTACGAGATATCCTAATACTCCCTCTTAAGTTGGCATGTGGAGATTCGCAATGCCCAACTTACCTAATAAATAATGGAATTAACCATGTCCCAAGGCCTTGGTGAAGATATCAGCCAATTGTTTAGTGGTACGTGTGTAACTAGGAGCGATAACTCTTGATAGAATACACTCGTGAACAAAGTGGCGGTCAACCTCAATGGCTTTACCGGACTCATTAAACATCTTGTGATTTTATTCCATAGAGAATGAAGTCGGCTTGGCTCCCAGTATACCAGACTCTGCTAGAATTTCTAATGTATATTTGCGCTGGCATAGGAACAGGCCCTTGGGAGATTAGGTGGCCTTAATCCTAAGAAGATACTTCAAAATATGGAGTTCTTTGAGTTTGAAACATCATTGTAAATATCTCTTTAAGGCACCATAAGAAGTCATTATTTTTAGTCAAGATCAAGTCATCGACATATATTAAGAGACCTAGAAAAATGCCTTGCTTGTGGTAGATAAACAAAGAATGGTTGAGTGGTGATTGTTGAAAACCAGAAGCATATAAGGCTGAGGCCAACCTAAAGAACCATTTTCAGGTGCTTACCGTAGTTCATATTAGGGCTTTTTCAACTTACAAACCAAGTGAGGCTGAGGCAGATGAAAACCTAGTGGTGGTTTCATAAAGATTTCTTAATCAAGGTCATTTTACAAGAATGCATTATGAACATCCATTTAATGGAGATCCGAGCCTTATGATATTTCAACAGCTAATAAGCGTTGTACGATGACTATCTTAGCTATCGGGGAAAAATTTTCATTAAATTGTTCCCTCCTTAGCCTGAGTGTTGCTAAGGACCACCAAACATGCCTTGTATTGCTCTATAGTACCACCTACGTGATACTTGATCCTATAGACCCACTTGTATCCCAATGCACATTTTCCAAGCGGTAATGGAACAAACTGCCAAGTTTTATTATCTTCTAGGGTGGTGAGTTCCTTTGTCATGGACTCACATCATTTGGGATCTTTAATTTCTAGAGAAAAATACCAAGGCTCAACATTAGATGTCATGGATGGAAGGAATGCATGATAAGTAAATAAGAAATTATTATAAAAAAGGAACTTAAGTAGAATAAAGGATACTGAATACTTGAAGAGTTGTAATGGAGCGGTGTTAAGATAAAGTGTGTACTAACATGGCAAACATAATCTAGAAGATGAGCAAGTGGTTTGCAATTTCATTGAGGTCTGGTATTCAAATACTCTTCTGGGCTAGGACTATTGTCATTGTCGCTGTTGCTCAGTCTACCAACATCAGGCGATCCAGCCTAAATTTCGGCTTCTACAGCCTTAGTGAGCCTCGCGTCTCTTACCCAGTCTGCTGAGACTGGTATGTTTCACCCGAATTGGAGGGGGTGGTGCTGACAAGATGAAGCAAGCCTGGGTTGCAAGTCATCTACCATGGAAGGATCAAGTTGGTGGGCCTCGGGCTGGGTGGCCCAGTTAGCTCTGCATGAGTTTAAGGGTTTTTTCACTGTAGCCCTTAGTTCTTGTTCGGTATATTGGTCAAATGAGAATTTGTCCTCGTATAATTATACATCCCTTAACACAAAGAGCCTTTCATTTTTCTAGTCATATAATTTCCATCCTTTTTGACCATAAGGATAGCCCTAAAAAATATACTTAGTAGCCCTAGCATCAAATATAGTATGATTTCTTCCGTGATTATGAGCATGACACAAACATCCAAAGACCTTAATGTTGTTGTAGCTAGGTTTTATTACAAATAGAGCCTCATAAGGAGTTTTCAAATCAAGTAACCTTGTACTTGTGTGGTTCATAAGATAAGAAGTAGCAAGAGCACACTCACCTCAAAATTTTATAGGCAGAAAGGCATGAAACTGCAATACCCTAGCCACATTGAGGACAGGTCAATTTTTCCTTTCAAATCGCTAATTTTGCTGGGGCGTATCCAATGATATATTTGTTGAAGAATCCCATGGCAATGAAAATAGGTTTAAAGAGGTTCATTCATGAATTCCATGACATTATCACCATGCACTTTCAAACAAACAAATCAAATTGGGTCTTTACCATCAAGCAAAAAATTAACAATCTTTTCATACACCTTCATTTTGTATTTAGGTAGATAAACCCATACAACATGAGTATTTCCATCGACAGCACATAAGAAATAATGGCAACCACTTAGGCTTGGTGTTCAATAATATCCCCATATGTCACAATGTATTAATGCAAAGGGTCTATTTGTTTTACATTCACTAAGAGGAAAAATATTTCTAGTTTGGTTTGCTCTACGATAAACATCACAACACTCAAAAGAGGTTTTATTCAAGTGATATCCAAAATCAACAGATAAAGCGAGTAAGTTACCAATTGATGGATGTCCCAGTTGCTTATGCCAAAGGTTAGTCATTTTGTTCTGAAGACTAACAAAGATAGTTCCTCCCGCATCAATCTTCAGGTAGTACAGCCCATTTCTCATTTCACGGCTCGAATCAGCTTCTTTGAGGTGAGGTCCGAAATAACACAAAATTGAGCACCATAAGTAATAATACAATTGTCATCCTTGGTTAATTGATGAACACGTGTGAGGTTATAGGTAACAGATGGTATATATAGAACAAATCTTAAAATCAAACCATGTCCCAAATCAATGGTTCCTGCCTCTTTGACCAAACCCACTTTACCACTAGGCCTAAAGATTTTTATCNCATCAAGCAATTTAAACAAATCAGTGAAGATATGAATATTTGAAGTCATATGGTACAAAGCCCCAGTATCCAACACTCACTGATGCTTACCATCCCTTCTTTCTTTATTTTCCCTCTTCTTAAATAAATTGAAAAGGGCTTCTACCTGGGCTATTGTAAATTCTCCATATTTACTCATTTCTTCGTCTCAAGAAGCCCAGTCGCCTCCTTGAATGCTTAATGACTCCCCCTATTTGCTAATATGAGTCTAGCTTGAATAGCACTATTGGCGACTCTAATGGATTGCGAATCTTGCCTAGAACCCCGCGCATGACTCGTAGTACCAGCTCCGATGTTGTCTCCACCATCAGGGCTTTAATTCCCACTGTGGTTCTATCCTGAATTTGGTTAATTTTGCTTCCAGTTATGCGAATTGGGGGATAGCAGCGCACTTAGGTCGGTTCTTGGGTTTGGATCTGCCTCTCACTGTGGTCTAAAAAGCAATGACCTCAGTCGTGTTCTTCATCTCCATTCCTGGAGTCATATTTTGTTATCTTTATTCTCTGAGGATTATTAAATAAGCTTTGTTCATTAGGAAGTGGCTCAATATTCAGTGTGTTGGATCTAATTACACCAAATTGGCTCAAGTACAGACCCATAAGGGATTGATGCACTCTTTTGTACTAGTGATATTTGAACAAGATGACATCTTTCATACACTTGCAGTTTGACATCCACAAGTATGCATAGAGTTCATCCCATAAGGTGTTTAGCCTTGTAAAGTAGTCGCTCACACTTACTGTTCCTTGATCTATGAGTGTAGTTTCTCATCTCAGTTGGTGAATTTGAATTTTGTTTCCATAAGAGCATCTTTCTCTCAAGTCTGTCCATATTTGTCTTACAGTTTTGGCATATACAACCGATCAGCGAAGTCTTTTGTCAATCACGTTTTATAGCCACGTGATGACCACAAAATTACACTTCTCTAAAGCATGAACAGTTGGAGAAGATTCTTCTGGCATATCCAGGCTACAAAGATAGTAGGGAGAACTTGGGTTATAAGGATTGAATACTTTTCTTTCTATACTATAGGTTCCTTTGACAAGTTCATCATTATTTCTTGCCATAATACTAGCAGCTGATTCCAAAAGTTATACAAGGTCTGAACCTCGCCCTGATGCCATGACGGATTTTATGGTTGGAGAGTATTTTGTGTTGGCCCTTACCTTATCGCGTGCCTCTATTCATTGATTAGAAAAGATTTGGTACGATCAAGAGAATCCACCACAATCATACATGAGGAAGGAATCTTAATTGCACACAATCTAGGACTTTACAAATCCACGTACAACTAGATGTCCTAAACCTAGGAGATGCCCCAATTGTTACCTTGCTGGAAGGAGTACTATTTGTTTGACTCCTTCATTCTTTTATGTAAAACACTATGTTCAACTCATGCCTTACTACAAAATTTAACCAGATCCATCTATTTTTTGGAAAGAAAACTTTACTAATCATGTGATCCAAACTATAGCATGAAGACCATTAGGCAGAACAACGACATCTTGGGTCAACCTCTTTGACTCCAAGGCTATTTTTTCATCTCCTTCCCATTGTCACCTTCCATCAACTTTCACATCTACCTGCCTATTTCGCCCCTTTCTATATTCACATTGTTCTTTATTCCAGTCTCTCACCTTTTGCAAATAAATATTTAATTGGTTTACTGTTCCGTGAAGAGAGGCCAGCAAATCATATGCATCCCATTGCATATAATCTCCATTGTTGGATTTCATCCACAGAGCATCAAGAGGTACTTTTAGCTAGGTGAAAAAAATACTTCTTCATGGTTACACCAGCTTATAGTGAACATCTTATTTTTTGGTATGCCTTTAAAAATTCAATAGGAAGAATAGAATCCCTTATTACTAAATCAAGGTTGAGTGATCCATAAGGATGGTTGTTTTAGAGAAGTCCTTCAACAAACTTCACGGCTTCAAACAAGGCCAAAGAGGAATTTTAGGGTCCAGTATCAAAAAGGGTGAGAGATAAAAAAGACAGCCTCGAGGACAATGTGGTTTAAGGCATCATAAGAGTTAAAAAGGAGAGTTAAGCTCTTTTTAAATTGTAAACTAATATGTATGCATCCGCGCACCCAAATTATATCCATGTCAAATCTAACATTAGCTTGGATCATTCATTCTAGTATCTACTATTGTACTTAGGTTTCGCTTGTCTGAGAGTGTTGTGCAGGCATTTAAATGATTAAAATGCTTAATTGTATGATTTATAACCCTATTTCTATTATAATACTGGGGTTTCGCTGTTTTAACAGTAATTATAGATTTTGACTTTGTGAGCCCAATTTATATGAGTAGAATAATAGTTTTGAGGCCTTATGGATGAAACAAGGAAGTAAAAGAGGCCCAATATGCCCAACACGGACATACTATGGCTAGTACCATTGTCTAACAGGTTCCATGAAGAAGTAATAAGAGAAATAAATGAAGACATAGGATACAAAGGGCACCTTGCCCTAGCCATGGTGGTGGCCACCTATGGGGTCCCTTACACTTAGCCCCTGGTCATCCTTCCTTTCCAAGTCATCTTGGTTTCTACATGGTTGTTCAACTTCTAGACATTTTGATGTGGGGTTGATGTATTTTTTGTAATAAAACCCGGTTTCCGGCCATCGTTGACTCTCCCATCCACTATCTTATTCACCATCTTGATTAGGGTTTAGATTAGATTATAGAATAAGACATAGCGAATTGAAGTGGAGATTTTATAAGGAGTCCATGTCAGGCTTACAATTGAGGGATTCAAGTGCGTTCTTTAATTGAAGAATTCTCTTCTCTTTTCTCATTTTAGGATTTATGATTTGTAATTTGGATTAGTTTTTGTTGTTTTAATCTTTGATTATGCAAGTATTAGTTAATTTCTTGATCTTGTATAGATATTTTTTGTTTCTTGGCAATTTGGTGCATTTTTTTATTAAAACCTAGATGTTTACTGGTATAATAGGAATTGGATCATTTTTGTGTATATTTTTGGTATCGGGTGAAGAAGTCGAAAGGTCAAATTCGACACTAGAGCTCTAGGATTTAACTTGATTATGTGGAGTCTAGAGAAAGTTATACAGATTGATAAGCCATGAATTTGAACATCGCATGCTTAATGAACCTAAACGAATTGAGGGCCCTTAAGAAATAGTAATTGCTTTTATTTCAGTATTTTACTTTACCTTGAAAGAGGGTTGTGACACTTCGATTGTCAGTTTCAAAACAACCAATTGAGAAAGAACTCCTTGATTGATGCGTGGATTTGGTGATTGCTTGTTTTGATTTATTCTATGATTATTTCTTGATTAGATTAGAGAATTGTTTTTTTAATTTTAATCTTAAGTTTTGATTTGCTTAGCCCATATTGACGTAATATAACCCAAAAGCTTGACCTAGTCCGTTTGGGAGGCAACCTTGATTTGTTACAATGTGTAGGTCCCGGATCACAACGAGAGGAAAATTGGGGCTCCCCACTACGGATCCTGTGTGGGGTGAATACATCTCTGTAAGGAGATGCCCTACTACAAGAAGAGATCGCTCGAGGCTAGGGTCGGTCTCTATGGTAGATTAGTGGAATGACTACAGTCTCCATCTTGTTATGACCCAACCAAGGACGTGGTTTTCATAAAATAGTTTAAAAGCCATTTTTCAAAAATGAAGATGACTCGTATGAATAAGAAAACGCAAAAATCGGTGAAAATTGGTTTGGGAACCTAAGATGGTGAATCTGGGGTCTAGGTTAGGGAGCACAAACATCAAGGAGTGGATCCTACAAATGGGCTCCTACTCACATGTTGTGTCCTTTTAGATGTGTCGAATATTAGGCAACTGCTTATCCAAAGTAATTACTTAAAAAATCAGATAAACACCTCTTGTATGTATAGATAGGAATGCATAGGAAAGCATACAAATGAAAGACTTAGAGCTAACATATTGGCTCATGTATGCTGGGCTTGCATTAAATGAGAGGTGAATGACTACATGTACCTTCATATAGGACTTAAATCCACTCTTGCATCAAAACCCTATGTAGTTCTGATGGGGACTCTGTCACAACACTTAGAGTTCCACTAGAGAATGTTTAAGGATCTCTCTCCCTACCTAATGGTCATGCCAAGAGGCTTTAAAGATGACCAATGTTCAGAGTCAAATGGATTCGGATGAGAATAGAGAGAGCTACTCAGGGTCCCAACTCGATGCTAGAGGTGATAAGCAACTGGATGGGTGGATCGTCCCAAGTCTAGTCATGAGTATAAAGGATTAGACCTCTTAGTATTTCCATTTTGACTAAGAAATGATTCATTAGGCACACGTGTAAAGGATTTGTGTGCCGTTAATAGATCGGTGTTTGGTGACTAGTGGTTTTCATCAACTTAAAATTGAGTCCTAGCCGATGGCCCATCACCAAACAAGGGGATATGATCACCTATTCAGTCATATCTGATTTAAGAGTAGTCCAATAGGGATAATGATAGAGTTGAGATGATTATTTGAATGGAGATGGATGAGGACCCTCCTAAAGATTAGACATGGACGAATTGCTAATTAGGACCTTGACTTTGATGAAGGGCCATGACCACATCATTCATACATACATACA
>NCQV01076778.1:566-12711 GCA_002740545.1 Lophocereus schottii | reverse complement strand
ATTCATTGGTCCATATAATTAAACTCATTAAATTATTTTAATAAAATATTAATGACGGTATATAAGAAGTTATAACTTAAGGTTTACATTTATGACTTTTTGATTTTTGGGATAGGAGATTTAGGTAATCTATATTATATGCTCGGGAGTATGTACTCTCACTTGCGAAGGATACATATTTTTCCAACGTCTGTTTGTCACATAGATAATTTTTAATATGTGGCACTAATATGGCTTATAAGAGATTATGTTCACAGGAGTATGATATAGGCTTTGGGATATTTACGTTTGTAGTTTAACATAAATGAATGAAATTAAATGACAATTTTAAATGGACTATTATGAAGGAATTTAAGAAGAGGTAAGCATAACTAAATAATTTTCGAAACTACTTGCAATAACCCGATCCTAAATTATATTTATCTATTTAATGGAGCAATATTATTAATTTTTCATATTTATTTATCTCATTTAATCATCCCGATTGGGAGAATTCATTTTGGGCCCTACTTTGTAGTTCGAGTTTCGTTTATCGTAACAATTTCGGGTGAATCGATATTCGGCCCCAGTAAATATGATTAGGTGATTAATTATTTTTTATAATGCCACAAAAATTTAATTTTTACCTATGCAAAAATTTGGGCTCAAATTCATTAGATTTGACCCAATTCATTTGGGCCCGATTTGCGGTCCGATTCATTTCGTGGTCAATTTTGACCCGACAATTTTGGTGTGCTTAAATTAAGTTAATCACCATCATTTGTACTAAATTATAATTAGCAAAAAGCTACTTTTGGTGCTTAAATATCAGCCAAGCTATTGAGATAAGTTCAAAAGAAAACAAAATCATGCTAGTCTAGCCGCAAAATTCTTCCTCCTTCCTCTTCTCCTTTCTTCCCCCACCTCATGTTACTGTTGCTGTGTGGCTGAGTTTTGGTGGCTGCCGCCACATTCAGCCAGCAGCCAGGGCCATGTTCGGCCACCAGCCTCCACCCCCAACACCAACAAGCGCTAACCGCAACTTGTACCACCACCAAACAACACCTCAATCTTCTTATATTCAAGCTTGAAGTGAGGTGAACTCTAACTCCATCTTGATTCAATTTTTTGTTTTTGTGATTATTTTAGTTATGATTTATGTTCTTATGATTAAAATAAATGCTAGCATACAAATTTTATTGTTGTTGGAGATGTTGGATATAGTGGTGTTGCGTTTGAACTTAATCAAGGGGATTTGCATTAAGAAGGTGTGACCTCGAGTTGTTTATCTAATTGTTGTGATCTTGGAATGAAAAATGAATTTAAATGTTGTGAGTGATCTTATTAAATTTATTGTGGTGGTTAGATGTAAGTTTGCATTGGACACAATCTAGGGTTTCAAAATCATGTGTGATTAAGGTGAGTTTTTGAATCAAGCATATTATTTGTGTATAATTGGATAGAGAAATGAATCTTGGATGTGTTGTTTAGCTTGGAAAGTCACTTGAGGTGATCTTGTATAAAGGGGTGTTATGGAAATTTTGTCAATTGATTATAAAGATCATTTTGCCCATTTATGCAAATATTAAGCTTATGGATGCGTTTTGAGTGATTTTGAAAAAGAGAAGAAATGAAATTTTGATGTAGATGATTATGGAATAAATTTGTGTAATTTGGCATTGTAAGGTGATGATAAGNAATAAGACTTTGTTAAATGACTTTAAGGAGTGATTTTAGATGGGGAATTATGTGAAAAGAAGTGGGGAAACAAGAATAGTAGGGCAGTGAACATACCTAAAACAAGGATCACTTTGCAATTAAATTGGTACTGTTTGGCCCATTGACAAATTACGATTTTTGGTGGGTAGATAGATCCGTGAGTTATCTTGCGAATTCTTTTTGAATCACTTTGTTTCGAGTTATGTGAAAAAAGTTATGGTCATTTTGCTCAGACTGCACAGAACAGATCTGAGCTGTGCACAGTGGGTTTTCAGCTCAATTGTAGGGCTTGTGTTGCGATAATTGGGTTTGGCACTATGAATGAAAGTGTTGGAGGACTTCCTAAGCTTTTCATATTGGAGTTTTATAGCTCAATTGGAGTTCGGGGTTGAAAGATATGGATTTTCTAAAGTAGACTTCGAATGATAATATGAGGCAACAAAGAAATCATGGCGTTTGGAAATATTATCTAGAGTGTCTACATAATTATGGATATTGCAAAGAAATTATAAAGTTTAGTGAGTTCAAAAACTTTCTCTTTGTACAGAAGGTTGCTTGGGTTGGAAAAACTGAGTTAAATGGGCATGAAAATGAAATTGGAGAAGTGAAGAGGTTAATGACACAAATTACGGTTATATGAGCAATCCTGAACTTTATAAGAACCCTCTTGGCATTAAACCTTCCATTATTCATTTCAGAAACATCAAAAACCCATTTATTTATATCCATTTAATTCTTTTCATTATCACCTCAATTATTTCATTTCGCTCTATTTTGCTCCAACTTGTTTCACTTTGACTTCAAGGACCATAACGTATTTGGTTTTCAAATTATTTTAATGCAACTCATCTTATCTTGTATTGTTTGAATCATAGATGTCCTTTTTATTAATCAATTTCTATAAAGTTACAAATTATGGGAGTAAAAGTTATTTACTAACTGCATCTTCCTATAACTACATTTCTTAAGCAGAAACGGGGCCTAGTCTATCGTTTCCCATTGTGCATAAGTATTATCAAGTGGCATTCTATTTTAAAGACTTCAGGTATGTTCATTGCCTATATCTTTAGAAATCAGCACGTATTTATCAAAATATAATGTTTTGGTAAGTACATCAATAAATCAGTTTAATCAGTGATTTGTCACATAATTAGAGAACTCATCAGTTATCAGTTACAGGACCTTGCCCTTTAGTTATCCGCGCAGCTTTAGGCCAGGTCCTTGATTGGCTTGGCAATGTACACCTAACCATAGGTTGTAACAGTTATAAGGGGCTCACTTGCAGATAATAATCAGCAATGCAGTTTTATATTCATCTCGATCACTGTTTTAGCTTAAAATGAATTGTAAAGTGGGCCCAACAAATGTTGCATGGTTATTTTGCAATACAGTAATGTATGTACTGAGCTTCAGCTCACCATTTGAAATGTTTTCCTATTTTGTTTTAGGCATGCACAGGAGTTGCTTTATTCTACCAAGCTAGTTGAAGAAATCGAGGGTCCAAGGACATCTGGATGGGTGCATAGTGGTGGCTGTTCATATTATATAGAAACCATTAGATAAGCACTTCAGTAGATAATGATGTAAGTTAGTAATTATTGCTTGTATATGATTTGATGAAGTTTGAAGATGTATATAAGTGGCCCATGTTATATACTATGATGGTGTATAGAGCCTAGTCCTTCGGGATGGCGGTAATGCCATTTTCATTGGGTTTATCAGTTGTAACCGAGATTATGGAGATGAACAGTGACACAAGTACAATGGAAGCATTGCAGCTTTGGTATTAGAGCAGGGTTCTGAGTTTATTTTAATGGGATTATGAAGTACGAAGAGTTGGGATGAAAGGTTGATATGATGGGTTGGTGAGAGCTATTAAGCATGGTTAGAGATTTGAGACCACGAAAATGGATATTTACCCCTTTCATATTCATCTTTTACGTTTGTATAGTCAATAGATTCGTCTGCAGTGCACAGGATGTTCCGTATTGTTGTGACCACCCATGTTTCTTTACTATATGGTAGCATGGTAGTCCATTTGTATGACTTCTATGATGAGTTTCATTGCCACAGTTGTGGTCCATACCTCTATAGACAGTTGTGGTCAGTACCTAAATTTGCCCCTTAGGATTCGTTATTATCATTATAGAGTTCATCGCCCTAATGGGCACATTTCAATAAATTTATCTAGATCGTGATAATCTATGGGGAATCCTCCTAAGATATATAAGCATACTTAACATTGGGGTATCTTACAGTGCAAGAGACGAACCCTTGTGTACTATCTTAGTTTGACTGTTCCAGTATTGGATTATGTGTACCTTCCCCAGATAAAGAAAAGGGTTTGAAGAGGGCTACATCAAGATAGGGAGTTATGTGAACTAGACTTTATCATAATGAATATGTATGAGCACTTGAGCATGGGTTACTAAGCTAATAGGAGTGGAAGACTTGGTGTTATTGTGTTTTAGCAAGCATATCAATGATTACATGGAACCAATGTAGAGAATTTAACAACATTACAAGGAAACAAGGTGGGAAGTAACTGAGATACTAAGGTGATGGAACTTTTGCAGTATTAAGAGAAATGAAAGTAACTTCTAGGGTATTCATTTTAACAAGAGTTTCCATGGGGAATGTAGGATGCAAGGAAAAGAACCTGAAGAAGTGATATGTATGTACACCTATTATGTGCACTTTGCTAGTATGCACATCATACTCTTAAGGAATTTTTAGAGATGTAGTACGTACTTTAATTGTGAGTTATTCAATGACCAGTATTGGGTGATGCAAAGAATCGGAGAAGTATGGCAGGTCATATCTTTTATTACTTGAATCTTGTATTCTTAACTATGTTTACTTGGTAGCTTCCGCTACAGCATTCTCCATAAGAGACAGTGATACAGAGACCATTTGGAGAGAATATGGGATTAGATTGCTCAGTTCAGAAAGGTACCAATTTAGCTCAACTCATGACGTAGCAGTAGAGTTACAGAGCTAGTGGATCACATGAGGTTCCAGTTTAGCCCAACACTCAGGTAACTTTTCTTGTAAGCAATGTAAACCCAAACAATCATGATCATTTACCTCACTGGTGATATAATCGAGCCTATAATGATCTCCAATGTGCGTACCTATGTAACTTACAAGAATATTTGATCCTCTCTGCTTATAGTTCAGTCATTGCTGTGTTCATATTTCACTGTCGTATACTCTAACTCGTTCCTATTCACTTATTCTTTGTAAAGCCTTATGTCTTATGACCTCAATAGAGTTGAATAGAGCTAAAGATTTAAGGATCATGGTAAGGTATAAGGTGTTTATGAGCTATGCTAGACTTGTTGAATACGTGGTTGGCTATAAGTTAATATGTATGGATGCATGTTTTCATTTATTTAGGAGTTGTATTATATGTTCATTTCTCTTATCTATTCAAATCTTGCAATTGTGTACTCCAGGTGTGTAAACCATTGAGTTATGGACTCCGGCATGTGGCCGTTGAGCTATTGAAATGTTTCTTTTCATTTCAAGTGTCTATTGCAAGGCTTGAAGCCTGGATTTGGTCAGTTGTAGGCAGAACTCTGTCCGTCCCAGGATTTATGGGTTTTACTTAGGCACATCAGCATATTTGATACTGAATATAGTGATGTCTAAAATCCAATGTGGGGATGCCTTTTGCACCTTCCTAAGAGAATTATTACATTATCAAGGTACATATACCCCTCTAAATAGGAAAAATGCCTTGTGGGACTATATCTTTGGGTTGAATCAATATGCGGTGGACATTATAATGAGTACTTGTATCTATTGATGACAGCCTATTATGGTATGTTACTCGATATTATATGGGTTGTATGTAGTGTGACAAGTTGTCATGCAAAAGGAACATTTGTTTTTGTCACTAAGACCTTACATTGGCAATGCTCCTATTACACCTCGTCATTGACCTACCTTTGCACTAGCCCTTGGATTGTTCAACGTATCATTGCTCATAGCACTCACTTGTTCTATCGTAGTTCTTTGTTTGGACCATTTCTTTAAGGGCCGTATCTAACATCTAAACCATGCTAAGTATCACTTTTCTTTTGTAAGAATGCTTTTCATATAGTATTTCTTATAATGGTTGTCAATAATTCAATACCATTAACTGTTATCATCTTTTATTCATTCTCCTGGGAATGTACTCACACATGTATCATATATCTCTTTTATTCATTGTTGAATACCTATATCGTTCATTTATTATTGAGAGCATGTTCACGCATATACCTTATACTCCATTTATGCGTAATGATAAGCTCATATGACTTGCTCTGAATTCATAAGGTGATTCATCTCTCATTGGTGTGGGTGATTGTTATAATCCTCTTACTCTCTTTATTTTGAACTTCAACTCCCACACATATATCTTACATGCTCATAAGTAAACTCCAACTTTTCTATTCAATCTTATTGCTGGACTTGAACTGATTTTATATGAGCAAAGAGACATTTCTAATGTAACTTGTTCAATCTATTTACTTATCCATTGCACTTAATCGGTCTAATCTATTGATCTATTTATTGCACTTGTAACTCTGACATCTATATTTTATCTCCTCATAAGTAAACTTCAATAATCCTTATTTAATCTTATTGTCGTACTTGATTTGGTTCCATATGAGTAAAGACGTGTTCCCATTGCAGCCTATTCAATCCATTTATCTATTCATTAGACCTTACTTGTTCAAGCAATTTATTTATCCATTGTACCTGTTTATCTAATTTGTTTCTCTATTTATTGTATTTTGTTTGGCCACTCTCTTGATTGCATTTATCCTGATAATGGTATCTAGAAAGTCACCCTATTAGAACTTAGTAGCTGGCTATCTTATTTTTAAATCATCAGCTAAACTCGAAGGTAACCAAACCATCTTTCTTATTGGATAACCATGTATTGGATCCTTTATAATCAATATTTATAAACCATGATTCTTGTAGTATTATGTTTCAGAATTCTAGATACACTCATGGTTATCTTTATTCTAACCACCCCATAATATTCTCTCCTTTATTAGCCTTTTCTAGTCTCATTGTTCATTTCTTTTGTATGCAATGATTCGCTTGACTAATAATTCCATCACCCTCATTCCTATCTATTTTAATTTCTTTATCCATTATTGACTAGGAGCAGATCATTGCGTAGTCCGATGAAGAGAGATCATGTGAAGCATTAGGAATATCAGATGAGGGCATTTTGATAAGGGCATATTCTCAAGCACTGTCTAATTATATTGGATTGAGTCAGAAGAAACATTGAGTATAAGGTCAGAGCTAACCCAAGCAAGCACTAAAAGGGAAAATTCAAGTGCATGTTGAGGGGATGCAAGGTCGACAAAAGAGTTGTGCTGGCAAAATAAGGAAATAACCAAAGTCTCAGATGGGTTATAAAGTATTTCAAAAGGCTTTTCTAGTCAAGGTACTAACAGACCCACTATCCAAGGACAATTAAGGACTAGTTACATTGGGCCTTATGATTCATTAAAAGATTAAATCTTATAACTTGTTGATTGTATCTACCTGTTGAACCCGAACACGTACCTAATGTGTTTTATAGCTCGTAATAGTATCAGAGTCATAATCAGGGTATACCATAGTTTCTATTAGTGGAAAGGTGATGAATCAGTCGTGGGCACCTCCTCACTAGTAACGAAATTCTTTTCTTTCGAAGAGAATATCAATTTTGAACTAAAGTAATTGAGTTTATTGAAGCATCTAAAAATATCAATGGATCCAACTACTTTGAGTTTGAGAGTGTAATATTTCACAACGTAGGATAACATTTGCATTTGCACGGAACTCCCATTGGTCGATGTGGTGAAAATACTAGTAGAGAAATTTGCATGAAACATCAAGGTAAAATGACGCAGACCTTGACAACAAAATCATCATTTGGGTCATAAAGATCTTCTTCAGCATTCAAAGGTGACATACATCAGAAGACTGTTGAAAATAGACTATTATAACCGATAGAAAAGCTATGCTAAGAACAGAAGGAGATTCCTGAAGTTTCAGGTGGATGATAAGGTTTTTCAGAAAGTTCTGCCAACTAAGCGTATAAGCAGGTTAAACTACAAGCTAAATTGAGGTCAAGATCTATTAGACCATACAAGTTTATTGAAAGATTGAATCCTAAAACTTATCAACTAGATATGCTTATATAACTCAAACATGTGTGCTACGTGCTCCTTACCTCACAATACAGGCAGTACATTTCAAATCCTGACCACGCTCTCCTAACCAAACTTATTGCGGTCAATGAGGATCTATTGTTTGAAAAGCACCTAGTCCAGACACTAGATCACATGATTAAGAAACTACGCATCAAGCAGATACCTTTAGTCAAAGTATATTGAGCGAATCATACCTACCTAGAAGCCACTTAGGAAAACCGAGGATGATATGCAAGCCAAGGACACACATATATTTAAGGCAAACTTGCATATTTTGTCAAAGCTCATAAGTTTCGAGGACGAAATCCTTTAAGGGGGGAAGGCTGTAATAGCCCGACCCTAAATTATATTTATTTATTTAATTAAGCAATATTATTAATTTTTCACATTTATTTATCTCATTTAATCATCCCGGTTGGGAGAATTCATTTTAGGCTCCACTTTGCAATTCGAGTTTCATTTGCCGTAACAATTTTGGGTGAATCGATATTAGGCTCCGGTAAATATAATTAGTAATTAAATATTTTTTATAATGTCCCAAAAATTTAATTTTAACCATGCAAAAATTTAGGCACAAATTCATTAGGTTTGGCCTAATTCATTTGGCCCCGATTTGCGGTCCGATTCATTTTCGGTTCAATTTTGGCCCGAAAATTTGGTGTGCTTAAATTAAGTTAATCACCATCATTTGTAGTAAATTATAGTTAGCAAAAAGCTACTTTTGGTGCTTAAATATCAGCCAAGCTATTGAGATACGTTCAAAAGAAAAAAAAAATCATACTAGTCTAGCCACACATTCTTTCTCCTTCCTCTTCTCCTTTCTCCCCCCACCTCATGTTACTGCTACTGTGTGGCTGAGTTTTGGTGGCTGCTGCCACATTCTTCCACCAGCCAGGGCCACCTCCGGCCACCTCCAGCCACCAGCCCCCACCCCAACACCACCAACCACCAACCGCAACTTGCACCGCCACCAAACACCACCTCCATCTTCTTATATTCAAGCTTGAAGTAAGGTGAACTCTAACTCCACCTTGATTCATTTTTTAGTTTTTGTGATTATTTTAGTTATGATTTATGTTCTTATGATCAAAATAAATGCTAGCATGCAAATTTTATTGTTGTTGGAGATGTTGGATATTGTGGTGTTGCGTTTGAACTTGATCAAGGGGATTTGCTTCAAGAAGGTGTGACCTCGAGTTGTTTATCTAATTGTTGTGATCTTGGAATGAAAATTGAATTTAAAGGTTGTGAGTGATCTTATTAAATTTATTACGGTGGGTAGATGTAAGTTCGTGTTGGACATAATTTAGGGTTTCAAAATCATGCATGATTAAGGTGAGTTTTTGAATCAAGCATATTATTTGAGTATAATTAGATAAAGAAATGAATTTGGGATGTGTTGTTTAGCTTGGAAAATCACTTGATTTGATCTTGTATAAAGGGGTGGATTATGAAAATTTCCCCAATTGATTATAAAAGGTCATTTTGCCCATTTATGCAAATGGTAAGCTTATGGATGTGTTTTGAGTGATTTTGAAAAAGAGAAGAAATAAAAATTTGATGTAGATGATTATGGAGTAAATTTGAGTAATTTAGCTTTGTAAGGTGATGATAAGGAACAAGGCTTTATTAAATGATTATTAGGAATGATTTTAGATGGGGAATTATGTGAAAAGAAAGGGAAAATAAGAACAGTAGGGCTATAAACATACCTGAAATAGGGGTCACTTTGCGATTAAACTGGTACTGTTTAGCCCATTGAAAAATTATGATTTTTGGTGGGTAGATAGACTCATGAGTTGTATTTCACATTCCTTTTGAATCACTTCATTCTGAGTTGTGTGGAAAAAGTTATGGCCATTTTGCTGATACTACACAGGACAGATCCGAGCTATGCATAGTTGTGTTTCAGCTCAATTGCAGGGGCTGTGTTGTGGTAAATAGGTTTGGCACTATAAAATAAAAGTATTACAATAAAAGTATTACAGGACTTCCTAAACTTTTCATATTGGAGTTTTATAGCTCAATTGGAGTTCAAGGGTGAAAGATATGAATTTTCTAAAGTAGACCTTCGATTGGTAATATGAGGAAAGAAAGAAATCATGGCACTTAGAAATATTATCTGGAGTCTCTACATAATTATAGATATTGCAAAAAAATACAAAGTTTAGTGAGTTCAAAAACTTTTATTTTCTATAGAAGCTTAATTGGATTGGACAAATCGAGTTAAATGGGCATGGAAATGAAATTAGAGAAGTGAAGAGGTTAATGACGCAAGTTAAGGTTATATGAGCAATCCTAAACCTCACAACAGCCCTCTTGGCATTAAACCTTCCATTATTCATTTCACAAACATCAAAAAATCATATTTCTTTTATATCCATTAAAGTCTTTTCATTATCCCATCAATTATTTCATTTTGTTCTATTTTGCTCCAACTTGTTTTAGCTCGAGTTCAATGACCCTAACTTATTTGGTTTTCAAATCATTTGATATAACTTATCTTATATTGACTTGTTTGAATTATGGATGTCTTTTTTATTAATCAATTTCTATAAAGGTACAAATTATGGGAGTAAAAGTTATTTACTAACTGCATTTGCCTATAACTACATTTCTTAAGCAGAAACTGGGCCTAGTCTATTGTTTTTTATTGTGCATAAGTATTATCAAGTGACATTGTATTTTAAAGATTTCAGGTACGTTCATTGCCTATATCTTTAGAAATCAGCACGTATTTATCAAAATATAATGCTTTGGTAAGTACATCAATGAATCAGTTTAATCAGTGATTTGTCACATAATTAGTGACCCTATAAGTTATCAGTTACAGGGCATTGCCCTTTAGTTGCCTGCGCGGCTTCAAACCAGGTCTTTGGTCGGTTTGGCAGGTGTGCACCTAATCAAAGATCGTAACAGTTACAAGGGGCTCACTTGTAAATAATAATCAACAGTGCAGTTTTATATTTATCTCAGTCACTATTTTAACTTAAAATGAATTGTAATGCAGGCCCAACAAATGTTGGAAGGTTATTTTACAATACAGTAATGAATCTACTGAGCTTCGGCTCACCATTCGAAATGTTTTCCTGTTTTGTTTTAGGCATGCATAGGAGTTGCTTTATTATGCCAAGCCAGTTGAAGAAATCGAGGGTCCAAGGACATCTGGATGGGTTCATAGTGGTGGTTGTTCATATTATTTGGAGACCATTGAATAAGCACTTTAGTAGATAGTGATGTAAGTTAGTAGTCATTACTTGTATATGATCTGATGAAGTTTGAAGATGTATATAAGTGACCCATGTTATCTGCAGTCATAGTGTATAGAGTCTAGTCCTTGGGGACGGCAATAATGCCCTATTCATTGGATTTATCAGTTGTAACAGAGATTATGGAGATGAACAGTGACACAGGTACAGTAGAGGCGTTACACTTCTAAACTTGGCTAACTAATATTCCCTCCGTCCCACTAAAGTTTTCAAAACTTTCTTTTATGATATCTCCAAATGAATTGTCAAAATTTTTTTATTGTGAGTAAAGAAAATTACTTTTCATCAGATACATTATAGTAATAAATGAAGTTCCTTATTTTTTTAGTATTCCAAAAGTCCGTAACTTTGGTATGTCTAAGATATGTCTAAGATATTATTCTGAGAGAAAATTGAGGATTGTGTATGAAACTATATTATAAAAATAGTTAGAACTTTCTTAGCCTAAAAAAGCAGAAAAAAGTAGTCTATGTTCAAAGAACAAAGTGACAATGTTTTACAGTAAATGGCTAAAATACATCATGCACTTCTAAGAAACACTTAAAATTACGATAAATTATGAATATTATAGATCATGAATTTGGTGATTATTTTAGTTTATTTAAGTCCTTTAAACTTTACAGTTTCCAAATTCAATAATAAGTTTTTTAAATAGTTTTATAATATTAAGAAAAATTACGTTGTAAGGGTGTAATTTAAATAATTTTTCAATATTGAAGAATAAATAGCTCTTTAAAAAATTACAAAAAAATAAATTGTTGTAATATATTATTTTGTTGCTTAAAAGGTAGAGCAAGTTCTTCAATTATTTTTTCAATTCTCATAATATACTTTTTGCTTTTAATATTCAACTGACATTTTCTTTTTGTATTTAAGATCATTTCTTTGTTCANNNNATACTTTTTAAAACTAAATTTTATTACTAAATAGTTAAAAACATGTGAATAGTTAGTTTATTAAATAGTT
>NCQV01076762.1:2745-13065 GCA_002740545.1 Lophocereus schottii | reverse complement strand
CAAATACTAGAACTTCTAATGCCCATGCCGAGTTCAAAAATCTACTTTGGAACACTATCCTTTTTGATCTTCAACTGGTGGTAACCCAATCTCAAATCAATCTTAGAAAATATGGCGAAGCGTACTATTTATCAAACAGATCATCTATTCTAAGGAGAGGATACTTATTCTTAACAATTACCTTTATTAACTCTCGATAGTCAACATAATCTTAGATTTTTATCTTTTTTCTTTACGAATAGCGTTGGGGCTCCTTAGGACAATACACTAGGTTAAATTGACCCTTCGTCTGGCAGCTTATGTAGCTCAACCCTTAGTTCAACTAATTCTATAGGTGTTATATGGTAAGAGGCTTTGGAAATCAGGGTTGTGGTTGGCACAAGATTTGTGGTGAATTTATTTCCTGATTGGGTGATAACCTTGGCACCTCATAGAATACTTCTGAGAATTCCTTTACCATGGAGATCTCACTTAGGTCTGGCTCCATAGGTTCAATCATTTCAACCAGACATAAGTAACCTTGACATCCTTTTTTCATCATTCTAAATGCCCATATGGGTGAGATGGTTGTGACTGAATGCCTATGGTTGTTTCCTTTAAACTCAAGCTCTCCTTCAGAGGTAGAAAAAGATATTAGATTTTTGTTATAGTTTATGGTTACTTTAAAGTTATTTAACCAATCCATTCCCAGAATCAGATCACAACCTTGAATTTCTAACAACATCAAATCAACAGGAGGGATTCTCCTACCCACGTTGATAGGACAGTTCCTTAATATGACATCAGTGTGAAAAACACTACCTATGAGGGTGGTTACATACGTTTGTATATCCATTTGTTAAGTTCACATGTTTCTTCATAAACTTAGGATTCACAAAGGAATAAGTAACACCTGAATCAAATAAAACGTGGGCGTATAAATTGTTGACAACTACCTGATACCACACCATTACAGTCCTTCATCTCCTCCCATTTTAAGCAAAAGCCTTTATGTTTGGCATGGGGCTTCTTGTTATTCTTATTACTTCTCACTAGGGCATGCCCTTGTCGAGTAGGAGGTTAGGACCAGATCCCTCTTTTTGAGCATTTTCTTAGTTATTTCAGGACGTCTGTGTAAAACGGCTAACCATAAGACCCTCTACATGGTCCAAGGTGGCAGTAGTTGCACTTATTGCATGCCTTTTTCTCCTACCACTACACAGATGCTTGCCTTTATTTGCTTCTTTGTTTTTCTTCTTTTGGTGAATTTCTTGTTGTGCTTACCTCTATGAGAACTGGAGTCACCAGGGGCAGACCTTCTTTTCATTTGGCTTATGTCACTTTCTTCAGCCTTAATTTCATCCAACACTCTGAGCTATCTTCTCTACTCTTTGATACATCCCCTAACAATTGGCACAGGCATGCCCAGCCCACATCTTGTTGATGCTCCCTTTCAGTCCTTGTTCATGTGGGCCAATTTTTTGGATTTGCTTGAGCATAGAATTAATAAATTCCATTAAAATTAGGCTGAGTCGAGATTACATGAAATTAGTGAAGTCAAATTGGGCTGTTCGAGGTCGGATTGATTTGGGCTCAACTTATTTGGGCCGAGGTAATTTAGCTCAAGTGGATGAAAAAAAGAAGAAAAGGAAAATGGGATTGAAGCCCCTGGCTTTCATGAAAGCAACAAAGGTTATATTCCTAGCCCTATGACCCCCAAGCCCGGCACATAGAGAGAGAGAGAGAGGGGGGAACAAAGAGAGAGAGAGAGAGGGGAACAAAGAGGTATGTCGGCACCTCACTGGTGCCAGGTCGGCCGCCGTCGCGCCTGGCGCAGCCCGATTTCACGCAGCCACCCCTTTAAACCCTTATAACCACCACAGAGAGAGAGAGGGGGGAACGCTAGTGGGCCAGAGATGGGCAGTGATGGCGAGGTTGGCAGTGGCTGCCGAGACTGTAGCATCTCCACCTACCGGTTTGAGCCACAAGGGTGGAGTTAATAGTTAGGGTTTGACATCCCGTGCACCACACCGTGACCACCACTGTGGCGGTGGAGCCCGGTTCCGTGAGGGTAGAACTAAAAGAGAGAAAAGAGAAATAAGGTGAGCTGAGTAGCACAACAACAAGGCTCGGGGTAGCAACAAGGGGGAGGTTAGGAGGCTCGAAATTTGGCTTCATATCAGTCTATTAGCCCAAGAGTTGGGTCCTTAAGTTAGGAGTGAGGTGGGTGGTTCTTGATCCCTAAACTATTACTATTTGCAAAGTTTTGTCTTTTCGTTCGATAAATTGAGTTCCATATGGAGTTGGAAATTGAATGAGAGAGAATAAAGGTAATAGTTAGGCTGTTTGAGTTAATTAGAATGCTTTTGGGATTATAATTGAGATGATTTTGAGGATTTTTGTGGCCGGTGCTATAAAGAGGGAGTTCAGGTTGTGCAATAAATTAGTAAAATTTCGAAGTGTGTTGCCATATTTTGATACTAAGCTATTACTTGTTAATTGCCAAAAATCTAGTTGAAGTATGCTGATGGATTGAATAGTGGTTTGTTGGCCTTGAATTTATGTGTGCGCTATGTGTGTATGTGTGGACTGAGTTTTATGATAAACTGATGCATTCCTAACTATTCCAGATTACTTATTTTGTTGAAAGGTCTCAAACTAAATGATTTATGAACTAAGAGCCTATTTACGATTGAACCTTGCTTGATTGACTTTAAGCGTACCATACCGTTCTTACACGGAGGCTTTCGAATAATTGAATTTCTCAAGTAGCTAGCTTAAGAGCTGTTTGTTTGATATAATGACTAAGCAACATCCTGGTTACTTAAACAAGTAACTTAAACGTTAAAAAATCCCTTAATTACTTCCAAAAATGGTTTAAGTAAGTTATTAAGTTGGAAAACAATGTGAATTACAGAAAAATATGTTTACATTATGCTTAAAGGCGTGCGTTGATAAGGGTGTAAATGAATTGCTTTGATATGGAAAGCGTACTGAGTTATGTGGTTAATAATGACTATTAGACCACTCGCTTGATAAGAATGCTTTTAAGCAAAACTGATCATGAGTAATTTGTAGGCTGGTAAGCTTTTAAGATGAGTTTTTAACATTAGTTCCTTTGAAAAACAAATACGTACTTGATCATTAATTTGTTTATAAGCATATTTGGCCGAAATGAATGCTTATATGCATTTCAAAAGACAAATGACCTTATTCAGGCATTTTAGCCTTCTTAAAAATGAAAATGCCATTGTTATGATATAATGGAAATTTCGATGCAAAACTATTGAAAATGAGATGCATATGAAATGTTTTAAGATAGGAAAATGGTGCTAATGGTTTAGACACAAGTTTAGGGATGAACCCATAGTATGTGAACCCTAAGGGAGTAGACGCAGAAGTGGGAACCCTAGAAGACCCTGACGATGGTAAATGTTTGCTGAATATGAAAAGCCCCTGGCATTACTATGAAATGTGAGTGACAATTTCACTTGGACGAGCACAAACATGAGAATCCGATGCCCCATGAAATAATTTCATACTTGTTATGTGATGAAAATGCCTCATTTGAGGACTATGCTAATGAAAACATTTGGAAAAATACATGTACTCTTGAAAGGAGCTTTTATTGAATTCCAAATGAACTTATAGTGAACAACGACTGTTTTATAAATGCTTTGATTTAACTGATGATCCTCGTCTTTTATGCATTAATCCTTTTTTCTTTCTAAAAGAACCCCAGTGGGTACCTTTAACGTAACTCCTTGATGTTAAGTGGTTATGTGTGAATGGAAGGCCTCATTATTCTTAAAACCTAGATTATAGCTTGAGGCAACTTGCTATTGAGTCATTTCTACCTATTGTGTGATGTAAAATAATTGTTGTATGTGTGATTAGTTGCAAGTGTCATAGGTTAGGCAAGTTGAGAATTCTTACATGTGGAATGAAAGAAGGAAAGAGATGCTATTTGAATCCCGGGGATTATAGAAGTATTGATGGATTTGGGAGACCTTGTATGCTTATTGTGTGATATTAAATATCAATCGTGTGTGATTTCCACTTAAAGTATTACATGCAACTAGTTTGTTTTCTTGGGGTTGAGAATCACTCATTAAGCGTGTGGTAGTTCATCCCCTCTTTATTTTTCTTTTCCTAGATTCTTGATGTGACTGGTAGAAGTCGATTCATGGAAGCTGATGCGAAACCACTCTCTTGCTTTAGATAAGGAGTTATATATGTAGGTGATGAGTCAACCATTATAATGCAATGTATTCGTAAGTTATTAGACGTATGTATTTCTGTAGTTCATGTAATACACGTGCTCTTTATGGCCAAGTAATCCAACCATCTGAATAGTTGTCGTTTGGCTTGGTTGTTCTTAATTATATTTGGGATATAAACCCCAGTGCTTTGGATGTGTGATTTATTGTGCTATGCCTTTTATTTCTTTCTTTTATTGAACTTTACACTTGGTGTACTCTGGGCTGTGTGACCCACAGAGTTGTGGTATTCGACATGTAGCTGTTGAGCTAGTTGGTTATGTCTTCTATGTATTATTATGTTTTTCAGGTACCTAATAACCTGAAATTGCTATTGACTTTTTTTTTCCCTACAAAGTTATCTTGATTGCCACTCACTATAAGAAAATAAAAAGCCAAGAGAGCTGAGAGAGGCAGAGGATCAAGAGATTGTAAGGAGTGAGGCGGTTGATGTTTGATGATTCAAGTCGCTAGATTATCTTCTTAAATTCATGGAGTAGGGTTTTTGAGTGTGAGTAGCTCAACAATTCTCAAATCAAATTAAAAATCCCATCAATAACATAAACATTCATGTCACAAAGAGAGCAAAGGAAAAGAGAGAAACAGAGAGAAAGAGAGCGAGAGGGAGAGAGAGGGAGGATTTGGGATCAATGGCTAATGTAAGTTTCATCCGGATCGAATTCTTATTACTCAATGACTAAATGGCTACATTATTTTTGTTGGGTGTATTTATACTGCTCTCAATGCAAATTTCAAAGACCACCTATGCTAAGCGTGGCCATCTATAACGCCTCGCTTGAAAGGGGGGCAAACTAAACTTCTTAACCATAATTAGCGTGTTAAATAGGCGAGCGCAGTGGAAGCTCATAACAAAATGAAACGAAAGTTTAGGAAGGTAGTTCTAAAACATACATTTACATGGATACTTAAACCATATTCGTAAAGGTCTAAAACATGTGCAAACTAAAAGTACATTCAGACTTGTATTTACTAAACATAATCCATAACATAGCGTACAACAAGGCCTGCTTTTCCAACTAGGTTCTCTAAAAGAGTTTCATAGCTGGCTAGCTTTCTTAATGCTCTTACGATCCCTTTTTGCTTCCCAAACATGAAAAATGGTGAGGTCATAAGCTTCTCGAGCCTAGTTAATAACCCTTACCTTCCCTGTTGTTACACTTTGTACATTAACCAGTTAACAAAACATAGTCACATAATACACGTATCTTATGACATTTGAACGGAACATATCATATAGCATATAGAGGGTGATAAGAGAACATGCTTATACTCCAGAAATCGAAATAAACTCATATCTTTCATATCTTACATGCTTTTGAACTTCACAAAATACACAAAACATATGTATCTCATGGGGTGGGCAATTAGGCTAACTTAGTCGTACGTGTCCCATATCAGGTACGATTCAAGGACCCTCATTTTCTCTTAAGTCACCGAACAAACTCTGTTGTTAGTCTATTCATTAAACTAACCATAGTTGTCCCATACCAACTATGTCCTTTGGGCTCTAATCCTCACTGAAGTCCAAAAGAAAGCAAAGCATACTAAATCAACCTAGTGACCTACCCATAACCATACTTGATGCATACATAAATCATATCTCTTTCAAAAGTCCGTATACTTGCCATGAACACATTATATATGTCTTTATTCGTGTTTATCAATCACACATATGCTTCAACATTAATCACAGTTTCATGAACACCCTGAATGATCCTTCAAATACAAAACCAAATCCAAAATTCAAATCTAAGATGAAACTAATTTCATTACAGATCCAAAATCCAAATCCAACCCAAAACCAATTTCATAACATATCACATCCTCGTAACTGAATGAAAAACTTTCTAGTTTAGAGGAAATCGACTCCTGACTCACATAAAGAACAATTACAACACAAGGGTGCCAAACACATCCTGGTGGTCCAGTTACGGCTCTTTCATATGGTACCAACCAATGGTGGACTAGTCGTAACTCATTTATAAGGTACCAATTAGGCACCCCACTCTAAAGGACGCGAACTGCCAACAACACAAACTGCAACGCCCTGAAATTTTTATTACTTATTTTGACTTATGTGCAATATGTAAATTATGTGTATATTGTACGCATTTTATTTTAGGCACGTGTGTGTGTTTTACGCTAGTATTATTATTATTATGTTTTGGGAAACAATTATAGGTATGTTGCACTTGGTAGTATTTGCCAAAAAAAAGGAAAAAAAATGGAAAGAAGACTAAAAAAAGATAGGCTTGACCTAGAAAAAAAAGAGAAAAAAGAGATAGAAAGGAAAAGGGGGCGAAAATAAAGGAAAAAGAAAAAATAATCGGGGGTTGATATTTTTTCTTTTATCACGTGACGGGGGGAGGGCTTCTCTACTCTTCCAGTCTTCTTCTTTCCCCCAACCCACACAACCCACACACACAGAGAGAGGAGGAGGAGGAGATAAGACGAAGAAGAAGAAGAGGAGAAGAAGGAAGAAGAGAATTAGGTTTTGGTTTGATTGCAAACTAAGGTGAGTAATTTTTACTTTCTTCAACCTAAAATTGATTAGGAGAAGATTATTTGAAGGTTTATGCTTGAATTTGGGAAATCAATTGAGAATTGAAACAATGAATTTGATGTTTTAAAGTTTAGTAGTTTAGAACCCTAATTTCAATGGGTAGAAACCCACCCTAAAATTTTCTTATTTATTTGTGATTTTGAGTTATATGGATGTTGAAGATTGACTGATATACTGTGAGTTTATTTATATATATGATGAACTATGGATATTTAGTTTGATTGCTTGTATTGGAAGAACAAAATGGTAGAAAACAAGATTAATTTTTGAATTTTTGATATAATTCATGTACTGTTTGAATCTTTGCAAATTATTGGATTGTTGAAAAATTCTGAAATTTTTCCTGTGAAATCTCAATGATGCATTGAAATTTTATGTAAATTATTACGAATTGCGGATGTGTATTTTAGGAGTTATTAATTTTTGATTAAAACTGCCCAATTTTGGTGTATAGTTTCCATTACTGTCTTAATTTGTTTTGAAGATCTACTTGAAGAAAAATTATGAAAATATTTCTATAGATTGCTCATGATATTGGGTGGTTTCTTGCAAATTTTTGTGAATTTTGATTGTGTATGCTATAAGTTATAAATTTTAGAGCTTAGTTCCCAAATTTTGGATAATTTTGGCTTACTGTTCGAATTTCTGGGAGTTACAAAATTTTTATGTTAGAATATATACATTATTTGTCAATTTCTCGCAACATTTTGTGAAGATTGGATGTGCATTCTTTCAATTATGAATTTTTATGAACCAAAGTATCTTGTTTAGTGCAATTATGGATTATTTCTATGTTTAATCCGTAAGTTCGACATGGAAAGGCCATTGTTGAGCTTCCTAAATATTACAATTGTGTGATGAAGTATAGGAAGTTTGTGAAAACCATTTAGACTTGGATTATGTCTTGGTTATATTTTGGTATATGATGTGAATAGAAGTTTCTTTAAAGATAATACGTTATGGTAATATGAGTATGACATAACTAAATTGCATTTTGAGGAAAGAAGTCATGTCTTATTTAGGGATATTACAGTCGTGTTCTAAAGCTATGGTCATAGAAATAGTTGTGTTAATACTTGGAGCTATGTGGGTCATTGGTTGGTACCTTGAGTGGGTAATATTCGGTCTGCCAATTGACTACTCAGTTTGTATTATTTCGAAGTTGTGCAAGTCCCTCACATTCTAGGATGTGAATGTGACTCCACAGTTTGTGATTTGAAGGTATTGATGTAATTTAGAGCACTAGGTGCTTGGTTGGGTACAGTAATGTAAATTGTAAACGTATCCCAACCAGGCACCTAGTTATGAAAATGGTAATTAGCTTGGATTTGGACTTGGGATACGTTATGAAGTTAGTTTTGGCTTGAATTTGGACTTTGGATATGTTATGAAATTAAATTTTGGCTTCGATTTGAATTTTGAACCTAGATTTGGATGTGGAAGTTAGTTTAGGATATTTATGCGATTGCGATGGCTTTTAAGTATACGTGTCATTGATAAGTTCATTTTAAGAAACATGTTATATGTTTATGGTAAGAATATGAACCTTTGTATGCAATATGTTTTATGTATGCGTCAAGTATGGTTACGGGCAGGCTATTAGCTTGACTTAGCAGCCTGTGCTTTCTTTTGGACTCCAATGAAGATTAGGAGCTCAAAAGACATGGTTGATATGGGACAACCATGGTTAGTTTAGTAAATAGACTAATAGCAAAGCTTGTTCAAAGACTTAAGTGAAAACAAGAGTCCTTGAAACGTACCTAGTATTAAACCGGTACGACTAAGTTAGTCCAGTTGCCTACTTCATAACATAAATGTGTGTGTGTGTGTGCGCGAGTTTGTGAAGTTTGGGAATGTGTTAGATGTGAAGGATATGAGTTTATTTCGATATCTGAAGCATGAGCATGTTCTCATGTCACCTTCTATATGCTATACACTATGTTCTATCTATATGTCGTAAGATACGTGTACTGAGTGATTATGTGTTAACCGGTTAATGTGTAAAGTGTAACAACGGGGAAGGTAAGGGTTATTCATTGGGCTCGGGGAGCTTGTGGCGTCACCATTTTTTAGGTTTTGAAAGCAAAAGGGGATTGTAAGAGTATTAAGAAGCTACCCAGCTATGAAACGCCTTGAAGAACCTACTGGGAAATGCACACCCTATTATGTGCTTATGTTACGAGTTATGCTTAGTAAATATAAGTATGGATGTATTTTGGGATTACACATATGTAAGAATATTATAGATATAGTTTAAGTATGTATGCCATGCATGTTTTAAATTTACCCTCCCGAACTTTAGTTAGATTTCGATAAGAGTTTCCAATATTATCGCCTGTTAACAGCTTCATTAAGGTCTATAAGTTTAGACAACCTTGTGGGTGTTTCTAGTGGGGCATCCACGGTGATGATGCGTCTACCCCTTTCGTGCGGGGCGTTATGGAAGTGGTATCAGAGTAATAATCCTACAACCTCTGACCAATAGGGCTTGTGTACGCATGTGATTGACTATCTGTTTCGTGATGTATGATTGTGTGACTTACATGTGTTTTACGCGAATGCCAGGTTTATGTGATTTGCATTATGACTTTGTTTAACATGGAACTTGAGATTAGAAATTTGGTGATGATAAGTTTCGAGGACGAAACTTATTTTAAGGGGTGAAGGATGTAACGCCCCTAAATTTTTGTTACTTATGTTGAATTATGTGCAATATGTAAATTATGTGTTTATTATACGCATTTTATTTTAGGCACATATGTGGGTTTTACATTATCATTATTATTGTATTTTGTGGAATAATTATAGGTATGTTTCACTTAGTAGTATTTGCGAAAAAAGAGGGAAAATAATGGAAAGAAGAGTAAAAAAAGATAGGTTGACCAAAAAAAAGGGAGAAAAGAGATAGAAAGGAAAAGGGGGTGAAAATAAAGGAAAAAGAAAAAAATAAAAGGGGGGGGGATATTTTTTCTTTTATCACGTGAAGGGGAGGGGAGGGCTTCTCTACCCTTCCATTCTTCTTCTTTCCCCAAACCCACACAATCCATGCACACAGAGAGAGGCAGAGGAGGAGAGAAGAAGAAGAAGAAGTAGAAGAAGAAGAAGAGGAGAAGAAGGAAGAAGAAGGAAGAAGAGAATTGGGTTTTGGTTTGATTGCAAGCTAAGTTGAGTAATTCTTACTTTCCTCAACCTAAAACTGCTTAGGGGAAGATTATTTGTAAGTTTATGCTTAAATTTGGGAAATCAATTGAGAATTGAAACTATGAATCTGATGTTTTAAAGTCTAGTTGTTTAGAACTCTAATTTCAATTGGTAGAACCCACCTTAAAAGTTTCATATTTATTTGCAATTTTTGGGTTATATAGATGTTGAAAATTGACAGATATACTGTGAGTTTGTTTATATATATGATGAACTATGGATATTTAGTTTGATTGCTTGTATTAAAAGAGCAAAATGGTAGAAAACAAGATCAATTTTCAGATTCTAATAGAATTT
>NCQV01076760.1:0-10067 GCA_002740545.1 Lophocereus schottii | reverse complement strand
CAAAAATGTATTTAAATTACAAGTAGTTTAGTCGAGAAAAATATCTCCAATTACTCCAAAAAACTGGCGGTGAAGAGGCGGCAGGCGGTGTCCAGCGGCAGGGACGTGGTGACAGATAGCGTCGACAGCGGGGCACGACCGGTGGTGGCTAGGCGGTGGTCGTACGAGCTCTGGTTCGCCACTCAACCTCTCTCTCTTCGAAAGTTAGCAGCAGCAAATGAAACCAGAAAAGAAACTCTTGTTTCATTGAAGTGGGCTAGCGACGGACAGGCCACGAAAATTCCCTTGCCAGCCCACTTTAAAAAAAAAAAAATTTCGATTTTTTTTAGCGACAGAAATTCCGTCACCCATTTTTTTCAAAAACAAATTTTAATTATGGCGAGGAAATTCCATCGCCAATTGTCAATTATGGGGACGGATTGAGTTTTCCATCGCCCTATCTGTCGCACAATCTGACTTTTTTGTAATAATGTTTTTCGGTCGCCATATTCGTCGTCAAATCTGTCGTTAATTTTTCTGTCACTGAATTCCGTAGTTAATTTGAACTTTTTTAGTAGTGTCTGAAAAGATTGAAGACAAAAAGCAATTGGAAAGGTTTCTTGGACGCCTGCCCTATGCTTCAGACTTTATTAAAGATTTAGCTAAACTAAGAAAACGATTGCAGCGAAACTCAAGAAAAAAGTAAATTGAACATGGTTATTTGAACATTCTTGAGCAAAAGAGAAGCCAGAAATCTCTATTTCTCTATGAGTAAGCATCTCTAATGATCTTAGATTAAGTCCCTCTTCGAACTTTCTATTGTAATATTTTCACTTTTAAGTTTTCAATAAAAGAAGCTTCCTAGTAGGGAATGTTATTCAATTGAACCTTATGTCTTAAATATTATAATTTCTTCATTAAAGATCCACTATTCTTTAAAAAGATTAAAAACTAGATTAATGACTACAGTCCAAGGCAGAAAACATAACGGATCTGTGCTATACCTAATCTAAGGTAGGTGCGATAAAGATTAGCAATCTCTATAATTTGGAAGTTAGAGGAACGTCCAAATCCAGCGCCGGCTAAGTTCAAGTAATGGTCGACAGTTTCTAATTAAGTTTTAATTATTTTACTAAGCAAGGTGGGCCGTTAATAACAAAAGTATAATATTTATGATATAAGTAGTAGATTATGATCATCAGTACCATTAAAATCATTATAAGAAGTCTAAACATAAATGTAAGCCCAGTTTTGCAAAACGGTTCAAAACATTGAAGTATTTGCATTTGAAGTCCTTCAAGAACCTAAAAATAAATATTTTTGACCTAGAAATCAAATAACCCAAGTTTTGTGCCCTAGAAACCATTTGTGCTAAACTAAGTAGTCGCATCAATAATTTTCTAAAAATGTGGTATTAGAAAACTATTTCACCAAACGTCGAGGGACCGAAAAGCAATTTATTCAAGGGCTAGTCCCTAAATAAAAATGTTTCTTATGGCAAAAATTCTAAAGTTTTAAAAGCATTTCAAAACCCAAAAGTTTCAAAAATAATTTCAAAAAGTCAAAAAACTAGGCTTTGTGAGATTGGCTAGTATGGAGGTATGAATCTACGACCTTGAGCATGAGTGAGTGAGATCATAATACTAGGGGCATGTTACCTTGTGTAACGCCCCCTAATGTACATAGTTCACTATTTGCGTTCTCTTCATTAGTTTCACCAATTAGAAGTAATATCCCAAACGATCAGGGCGTTACCGCCTTCCAAAAAGGAGAAGGCTTCACTTGTATATGATAAATTTTGCAATGATAATCAACGTTTGCCATCAAAGGACATTCACACCATCACAACCCATAAGACCATTTAGATAAATATAGAAACTGTTCTAATATCAAAGGCATTCAACCATCTCAAGGATTATACCAAAATATAGAATTCTAATAAAATATATAGTTTTAACGCCAAAATATATCACAATACGGTGCTATAAACATCTCAACACTAAGACACAACCATTCCATATAGACATCCTGGCTCGCTTATCGTCTTCAACCGTTCTGCCCACCTGAGGGCGATTCACTGAACACTTTCCTAAAATAAAAAATGAAAATATTTCGAACTATGAGCCAAAGTTCAGTACATGCATTCCTGTATTGTCAAACGTTCATAGAAAAACTGGTTGGGCCCGTATTGCAATTCATTTTTAATTAAAAATAAGGAATGAGATAAATATAAAACTGTATTTTCAATTATTATATGATAGTGAACCCCCAGTAACTGTTACAATATGAAGATAGTCACAGCCCAAGTGGGAGCTTAACTCTGCTAAGCTGAAATATGATTAACGCCTCAAATAAGCCCCTTTTATTCTTAAAAGCTATTTTCTTCAAACCAACATTGGAAAACACCTTTGGATGTTTAAGAATTGAAGTGGCTAATGGATGACTGGGGGGCGGGCCTTTGTACCCATCTTGAACAGCAGGTAATGGTTCACTACGAGTAAGAAAAGGATCTGAATACTCTAGGTTCTTGTGTGGTTTGTCTCCAAGGAGTTCAGAGGGGGCTAAAGGTACTACGGTGTTTATGATCAATGAACGTACCTTGATGTTCTTTCTCTTTTCATCCTCATCACCTTGGAAACTACTCGTAACTCTCTCCAAAAAAAGCATTTCTCCATCACCAGCTTTCTCCTCAACTTCTTTTTGGTTCTCCTCTTGAAAAACTTTCTTTTCCTCCTTTACTACCTCCGAGTTGGCCTACGAAATGATTTCCCCATTGGGACAGCTCGAGGCTGTGTAACCAAGGCCTTGGGATTTAAAACACCTTACAGGATTTAAAGGGCGAGGGTTAGGTCTAGACTGAGGAGCTTGGCTTTTTTGTCGAGTTTGGTTTTTTTTTTTTTTTTGCGGGTGGAAGGGGCTAAAAGCATGGGTTCAAGGGGTGGAATTGAGCTCCCTTTGTTAAAAAAGATGTCCATACATAAGGACTTTGAGTCATTCTTTTCAGGAAGCAGAGAAACATGTTTGAGCATGTAGACAGGTGGGCAAACGGCACCAATCAGCTTACTTGTCCTCCTCTTCTCAGTTCTCACCTTCTCTTTTCGTTTCTTTCTTCTTTTAATCTTGTAATTTTGCCACCATTGAAGTGCACAACCTCTGAATCTTAAAATAGCCACTTTGAACTTCTCTTGGTCGTCCAGGTTGCAACAAGCAAAGACTCGTTCCACCTTAGAAATCTGGCATGTAAATTCATCCTTTTTGCCATGAAATCTTGGGATTGCAAAGCTGGCATACTCAAAATCAATTAAGGCTAGCTCTTTCTTTAGGCTCCTAAATGAAGGGATGATGGACAAATTCTAATGGTTTTTTGTGGATAGAATGTGTATTTGGGGTAGTAGGTTGTGTTTGAGATGGAATGAGGCATGTGGGGTTGTGTTTAAGGACAAGGTTATACTACCTCTGATACCAAACATGATGTATCTCATTGGGAAAGAGGGAGAGCTTATGTTTAAGGGATTGGACTAGCTCAATGGCATTAGAGGGAAAGAAATGGCATGACTGGGAAAAGGTATAGGAGAGATAGAAAACTACAGTTCGGTAAAATTGAAATGATTCTTGGATACAAATTTTACCACTAAGAATTATCTTAGGGCCCTTGATCTTGAATTAGGATAAAGATTTCACTACCTAACTTTGATCAAGACTCACTTGAACACAACCTTACTTGGCCTAAGTAAGGATAAGCAAGTAGAGAATTTGAGGTAACAAGCACTGAAGAGTTAACCTTAACTTTAGATTTCAATTCAACATTACTGATTATGTAATGAGCTCTTGGGCTATTTATAATGGAAGTCCAAGGCCTTTCTCTACTCACTAGGTAACCATTAAGAGGTTACTTAATGTTTAGGAAACCTTTTAAGCACACTTACTTAGCTAAATTACAATGCATGTATTTAAACTAGGCTAAGCATAAAAGATGAGTCTAGTAACTAACAAAATGATCAACTAACTTATAGCTAATGATTCTAGGAAACTTAGTCATGATTTCCTCGCTTGGAGGGTTTACTTGCGTGGCCGCCACTTCAAGCACATGGTGGACATTTACATGCATGCCAAGTGGCATCTTGTCATTGAACTATGTGGTGATTTCTCCCTTGGTGAGTCATAGGATGACTAAGCTTCATTCGAGAACCAAGTAAGCATATGGGCTACTGAAGAAACCCTCTTAAGGGGGTAAACACTCTTGGCTAAGCAAGCACTATTAAAGCGCCATGTGTCTTTGGTTTTGTTCCCATCGTGCCACCTCAATTTGATGAGTAATGTTGGATTTCCTTCCATGAGGGGAAACCTCAAGAAACCTAAAGATGCCAGCTATCCCCCCTATTTAGAAATCCGCATTAACACATCATTAGGAGGCTTGAACAGCATGATTAATCAAACTGGTGCAAAATCAGGCACGAAACTGGAAGCTTGGATTCTTCGATTGGATTAGACGTCTTGGCCTTCTTGTTTCAAACTTTTTTTGACATGTCTGGTTAGTAGACATCCTAAACTAATTAACAGAAGAAAGAATTACGTAGTTTGAACGCCATTTAGGCTATAACTATCAAAAACAAAATTGGGTCAAAACTTTGCCAAAATTACAGCTTGGGTAGTTCATGTTTAGGAGCTAAGTTGAATTACCAAATGAAGTTCAAATCAGCTAAAACTTGTTTCGTTGGGCAGGTAACTTCTTAACGCATGGTAAAATATTTGACTTAAATGTCAAATAAGCCTAAGTAGTTAAGCTCACAAAAACCAGGCATGTTTGTTGGTTTGAACGCGTGGCCTGCTATTTGTGTTCCTTAGCAAAATAAAGGCCTTTTCTTGGACTTTGGCTACTGATTGTGATTTACCTAAACTTGTTTGAATGCCTAAAATATATTACCTTGAGGGATGTCCATCAATTAAATAAGACTATGGGTGCAATTAGTGATAAACATGATGTGTTATCTGATAATAATGAAGAGACTGATAATGTTTAGTTAGAAAAAGAAATATATCAGCAGATGAACCTTATTAAGCTAGAAGTTCTAAATGTGTTACCTTTAGAAGGAGTCAGGACAAAATTGGAGAAAGTATGGTAAAATGACAATTGAAGATGTCATTAATGAGATTGAAGAAAAACTTAACTTAGGTGAAATAGAGACCAATCTTGTTAGCAATATTGTTCCTTAACCTAAAGAATTTAGGAAATCTTCTAAAAAAAATACTCATTTTATAAGACATAAGTGCATTCCAGTAGGGTGAACAACTAATTTTTCCTTCAGGTTCATCCCATGGAAGATTACAACCTTTGAAGAAGTTGGCCTTACCCCAATTAGTCAAATGGGATACATTTTAAACATAGATGGAGCTTGGAATAGAAAAGAAATATTTGAACATCGAAAAAAGGTATGAGTAGTATCTTAAACCTAAATTCTACTTGGACCGTTGTAAATTTCCTAAACTACATTGAACATAGTTTCTCTGGCACTATAACTACCTGGTATGATTCATTAAATGAAGATAGCAAGATGGAAACACCAGGTGCAATGATCAAGAATTTATATAAGGAAATTAAAATTTAGTTTATCGGAACTAAACTTAATTCAGAAGAACAAGCAAGAGAATGGCAGAGAAAGATTAATAACATAGAATTATGGGATATGAGATATTTAGAAAGTTACATTGCTAAATTTTGTCAATATTATTACAAAATTGGGCATAATGAAACTAATCGTGGTATGTTCTATGATAAATTGTCATATCTGATAAATTTCATAATTAATGATAAATACATTGCATGACTTGAACGAATAGATGTCATTAATACCCTCAGTTGATCAAGAATCTCTTATTTAAGAAAATGAGTCAATGATCAATGTCTTCATCTCCAAAACCAAAAGAAAATTACAATGAGATTCCTAACTTGCTGGCATTCACCACACCAGTGGGGAAAGAGACTTAAAACGAGAAGAAAAAGAAAATTTTATAAGAAAAAGAGTTTTAATAAACAAAGGGAGAGAAGTATAGAAGAAAATATTATAACAAACCAAGTCCTAAAAAATAAATATTTTTTAGAAAAGTAGCTTATTACCCTACAGGGAAAAACAAATGCAAGTGTTGACATGCAGAGAAGTAGGACATTATACTAATAAATGCGAAATAGGAAGAATAAGAAACTTGTTGAAACCTTGGGAAGCTTAGAATATGTTGAGCTTAGTGAAGATGAGACACTAGACTTAACCCTAAATAACAATTAAGGAATTGTTGAAATTTTCTTGGACAATGAATATGAAGAAAGCGATTACGAAGAAACAAATCATATGATGGAAAGTAGCTCAATTAGGCTTTGTGATCTTCAAGGAGAAGAGTTTGTTGTAGATAATAATAACTAGGAAGTCAAAAGAGATTAGGTTCTTCCCATAATTTAGAAAGACATGATCTATAAAAAATTCATATTTCAATTAAAAAGCCGGCATGTTTGTGAAATGATAGAAGGAGATCTGAAAATGAAAGATTGTCAGTGCAATGTGAGGAAGTTAACCTCATCAACTAGGAAAACATCCTTAAGTATAACAAAGAAAGAAAGTATCAGCATATCCATGTTGGAAATGTCCAAGTTCAAATACTCCCTTACAACATTATGACAAAGATATTGATATTTATGCTTTGCTCTGTGATATCAGACATACCAAATTTAATAATCAGATTGTCACAGGGATTAAGACCAACTTATGCAATGGATCGTTAGGATTCAATTACTAAACTGGATATTATATGAGTCTAAAAGATGAATTTGCTAAAAATTTCATTATCTCTTAAAATAAAAATAGTTGGATAGAAATGAAAAGAGGAGGATATCCATTAAGGATATTCTGAAAAATTATCTACAAATTAGATAATACTATAGATGCAAAGACTAAGGCCACAATGATAGAGGCAAAAAAATTTGAAAGTCCTATCACTATACAAAAGCTTCGGAGGATTAAATCCAATGCACAAGAGATAAAAATTGATCGTTCATGGATACCTAACTTTGCCAACAATACAAAAATCAATAAGAAAAATATGATAAAAATTTATGAGAATAGTAAAATAACCATAAAGCTCAATTATTAAGAAGCATGAGTACTAGATCAAAATGGGGATAAGGATCTTCATCAACTAAAGAAGAACTTAAAGAAGATGATACGATTAGTATTGCTAGTGAAATGAGTAGAATGAGTTTTGGATCTGCAAGATCCAATGTAGACCGAAGTATGAGTCTAGAAAAAAAGGTAATTTGGTACAAAACAAGAACTATTAGTGAGAAAATTTTTGAGGATGAATTAGTCAAAAACATGACTATAAAAATATCCTATGAAGTCATAATAGAAATCCTAATAGCATTTATAGCCTAAAGAATGTATGCTCAGAAGGATATAATAAATATGAGTTGTGTGCCTACATTGATAGCGATTGTTCTGTATGCTTTGGGAAAATATCATTATTTTCAGAGAGTATGTGCAAAAGAGTTAAAAATCTTTCACAAGTGAGAATAGTTGATAATAGCGTTATAAGTCAGCGTGAAGCCATGGAAGGATTATCCATAGAATTAGGAGGAGTTTAATACATTATACCAGTTCTATGGGCTACTTATCATTCCTCTCATGATATGATTATTGAAAATAATTGTCAGAGATTATTTTCTCTATGCACACAGACCACAAACCAAATAATATTCACAATTAATGGCCACTTAGTTCCTTTTGAAATATTAAGTATGACTTATACTCATCAGAAAATTAAGTTTACACGCAGCCAGCATGGTGAAAAGGTAATACTAGGATAACGTGAAATAACACTGACTATCTCATTACTTGAATTATCTACTAAATAGCACATTGTCGAACAACAAGAAAAATTATGCAAAGAATTCTTCTCTGATAATCCCCTAAAATTTTGGGATAAAGAAAACCCATTTGGCAAAATCACTCTATTAAATCCCAACACTATCAACCGAGTTAAACAAATGGTGTTTACACACCAAGATATCCAAGAATTTGGTAAACAAATCAAAGAACTTTGGATAAAGAATTAATTAGAAACTGCAAGAGTCCTCACACCAGTCCTGCTTTCATAGTAAGAAATGAAGCAGAGAAAAAAAGAGGAAAAGCGATAATGATAATTAATTATAAAAAGCTTAATGATAATACTATATTTGATGGTTATTATATTCCCAACAAAACAGTCCTTTTCAAGAGAATTCAAGCAACTTCTTAGTTCTCAAAAATGGACTGCAAAAGCGGTTATTAACAGATAAAAATAGATGAGGAAAGTACACCTTTAACTGCATTTAGTGCCCCATGAGGACAATATGAATGGATAGTAATGCCATCTGGTCTTAAAATTGCACTTCAAATATTTTAGAGAAGAATGGGTTATATCTTCAAAGACCTCAATCACTAGTGTTTAGTTTACATTGATGATGTCCTGTCTTGTCTAAAACTATAGAAAAACACAAAGATGATGTCTTAGCTGCCACGCACAGAGGCATTGACCATAGTATTATACTTGGTAAGGAAAAGTGCATTTATGCTGAATAATAAATTATGTTTTTAGGTCTAAAGATAAAGGCTGGACAGATGATTCTACAAAAGCATGTTTTGGAAAAAATAGAAAATTTTTCTGAAAACATTGAAGATCGAAAGCAATTAGAAAGGAGTCTTGGATGCTTTCCCTATGCTTTAAACTTCATTAAAGATTTAGCTAAACTAAGAAAACCATTGCAGTAGAAACTCAAGAAAGAAGTAAATTGAATATGGTTATTTGAGCATTCTTGAGTAAAAGAGAAGTTAGGAATCTCTATTTCTTTATAAGCAAGCATCTCTAATGATCTTCACTTAAGTCCCTCTTCAAGGTTTCTATTGTAATATTTCCACTTTTAAGCTTTCAATAAAAGAAGCTTCCTAGTAGGGAACGTTATTCAATTGAATATTATGTCTTAAATATTATAATTTCTTGATCAAAGATCCACTATTAATGAAAAAGATTAAAAAGTAGATTAGTGACTATAGTTCAAGGTAGAAAACATAACGGATCTGTGCCGACTAAGTCGTCCATCGCCGACTAAGTTCAAGTAATGGTCAAACTCTCTAATCAAGTTTTAATTGTTTTACTGAGCAAGGTGGGCTGTTAATTACAAAACGTATAATATTTATAATATAAGTAGTAGATTATAATAATTAGTACCATTAAAGTCATTATAAGAAGTCTAAACATAAATATAAGCCTAGTTTTGCAAAACAGTCTAAAACTTTGAAGTATTTGCATTTGAAGCCTTTAGGGACCTAAAAATAAATATTTGTGACCTAGAAATCAAATAAACCAAAGTTTTGTGCCGCGGAAACCATTTGTGCTACACTAAGTAGTCACATCAACAATTTGTGCTAACAATTTGTGCTAAACTAAGTAGTCGCATCAATAATTTTCTAAAGAAGCAGTGTTAGAAAACTATTTCATCAAACCTCGAGGGACCGAAAAGCAATTTATTCAAGTGCTAGTCCCTAAATAAAAATATTTCTTGTGGAAAAAATTCTAAAGTTTTAAAAGCATTTCAAAACCCAAAAGTTTCAAAAATAATTTCAAAAAGTCAAAAAACTAGGCTTTGTGAGATTGGCTAGTATGGAGGTATGAATCTACGACCTTGAACATGAGTGAGTGAGATTATAATACTAGGGACATGTTACCTAGTGTTACGCCCCCCTAATGTACATAGTTCACTGTTTGCGTTCTCTTCGTTAGTTTTACCAATTAGAAGTAATATCCCAAATGATCACGCTATTACTGCCGCCCAAATAGGACAAGGCTTTGCTTGTACATGATAAATTTTGCAATGATAATCGATGTTCACCATCAAAGGGAAATAACCCATCAGACCATTTAGATAAATATAGAAACTATTCTAACATCAAAATTGTTCAACCATCTCAAGAATTACACTAAAATATAGAATTTTGATAAGACATACAGTTTCAACACCAAAATATATCACAACACGGTATTATAAATATCTTAACACTAGTACC
>NCQV01076757.1:6569-17391 GCA_002740545.1 Lophocereus schottii | reverse complement strand
GAAAATATATAAGTCGAATATTGGGGCTTATGTTGAAAATGATAATGTTTACTATTTTACTTATATCCTCTTCCACACTTATCCACAAATTGTGAAATTAGTGTCTTAGAAAATAGACTCAATAAGCTTTCAGAAAAAAAAAAAGAATCACTTAAAAGAGAGGACAAAGTTATAGCCAAAACAAGTTGCAGACTAGCATGGCCCAGAAAACCCAGCAAGTTTCTACCCTAAACTGGCTAGGAATCGGGTCGGGTTCCTCAATGGGGAACCGTCTGAGCTCCTCAATTTTTCCTCTCTTCGAGTTCTTTTCTATCTAAAGTGTGTTTAATTAGCTAGAATCCTATCCTTATTAATTCTCTCGTTTAGATTGACCTAATGGGACTAGGGCTAAGTCTCCTTCCCTTGAACTGATTCAGACTATCCCCCCAACCACTATAAAAAGGGGCTATCCCTAGGTTTACAGGCGTAAAAGGTTGGCATCAATTAGGCATCAGTTCAACATTAGTTAGACGCAAAAATGTGAGAGAATTGAAAAACAAAAAGCTAGAGATTTCTAGCACAATAGTTCTAGAGATTAGAGAGGCAAAATCCCGAGTGACATACTTCATACATCGAGAGCATTGTGAAGGAGAGATAGGTTTGACCATTAAGAAGGCGTCACTTTGCTGAGTTCCCAGCTAAATCGGGTGGGTTATCTTGAAGGCATAATTTCAATCCTCTCCCTATCCTTTGACCTTATTTCTTTTATGATTTTGATCTCAAATTACTATAGATGTAATCTTTAGGCAGTTTTGTGCTTGCTGTAATTATTTATCTTACTTTGGACCAAAAATTGTACCTACTTGCATTATTTAATGTGATTCATACTAACTGCTGTGACTATGTGACAGTGTGATTAAAGTTTGATTTCTAATATTGAATAATAGAAATCGTCAATGATGACAGGCGATGATGTGATGCACTCCATCATATCATCATACCATCGCCCCCAAATCTAGATATTCAGTTTGAGCTTGTGGAGTTAAGAGTGTCACCATACTAGGGATTACTCAGGGGCTTTTTACAAACCTTTTTGAAGCGAATCAGTTTTCCCTTTTGGTAATCCCTATCGCTTTATGGTTCGCTTCAAAAACTAATCCTGGCTTGTAAGTTTTGTTGAAAGCTCACTACTGACTCTACGAATTAATTTTATCGCTTTTGTATTTTGGCCAGGATTTGGGCCTTGCATTGGTCCGAGAACCTGATTGCTGGATCACGTTGGCTGCTCTGTTCCTAGATTAGGCAGTAGCTACTTCCAAAGATTAGAGCAGGAAATTAGGCTTGATTTAGGCCTAGGAGCTCAATCGAGTTGCTGGATCATAACCCTGGTCCAATTTTCATTACTTTGCCAAGATTCAGATTTCTTAAAAAAGGAAAAAAAGATATTGGTAACCAGTTTCGAAATAAAAAATAAATATCCAGCAAACAAGTTTGGACGTCGACTCGAGATAGATTTCCCAAGTTCGTTGGTCCTTAAAGTGGCTACTTCACTGGAGACTTCTCTTAAAGTGGGTGAAATTGAAATTCAATATGGGAAACTATTTTAACTATACTTGCATTAGACATCCTTGAATGGAAAGGTACTGCCTTAACCAGATCGACATAACGTCTAGGTAGCCCTACTATTTACACTTGGGAGATCAACTGGCTAACTTGGTGGGTCTATTAGACTCTATGAGCATGCATTGATCCATCCACTCGCAACACACTTGCCGGTCCACATGACTCAGGGAGGCAATTGAAATGTTCTAGTCTTGCCATACACCCTATGGATGACGTACGAAGCATTTGGGTTGTGAGAGTGTTGTTCTAAACTTGACTTGAAACAACTGGTAACTTTGAACTCCGGCTTAGGTTGGGATCATATGTATGCTTGAATGAGTGTGTGTATTATTCAACCTTTTTAGCCCTAGGGACTATGCATTTCCTAGGAGACCCCAGGTTAGAAAAGGTCAAACTTAGTGACTAGGGTTTGTTGACTTCCTTTATTTAATAATTCTATGATTTTGATGAAATACAAAATTAGCATAGGTTAAGGCAATAAGATGGAAAGAACCTTGACAAATAGATATAAATGGATATCATAATAGAAATTTTCAAGATTACTGTTTGAGTATCACGATTTGAATTTTAAATTATATATACTCAAATCAAATCAAGAATTACACTAGATTCTATGATATCATCTTTACGAAGCATGAAATTATATTATGAGTTGATCTCTATCTAAAAATATAATTCCTTCCATGATTTTGTTAGATAATATGATTGCCATGCTTTAAATATATGTGGATCTTACTAATGAAGCAAATCAATTATACAAGATGGTGATTGCCATGTTATAGCAATATTATATTGCATCACAAATTGATTGAAACAAATTAATTGCATAAGCTATCCCATGTCTAGCACAAATAAGATTAAGAATGTTATCTTGCTCTGGAAAGAATTACACACATTGATTATTGAATAAACTTCTCAAAAGCTCATGATTGTATATTGCAAATGCAAAATACGAAACTTAGTTTAACTAATTGTGATTGATTCTATATGCAAATATTCATATGATTCTTGTAATTTTTAACAATATCTTATCGATTTAAAGGAAGAAAGCAAACGATTTGATTACTTAAGATCATATCTTAAACAATCAATTAAAGGTTTCACTTATGATTGCTCAGAGTTGAGCTTATGAATTGCTATTCATACTTGAGCCACCATTTCAAATATTGTATTGATGTTAAAAATTGAGTTTTAAGAAAATGATCTTTACTAGGGAGTGAGCTTATGAGATGTGAGGTCAACTCCCCCCAAGCTTAAATCAAAAGGTTGATTTAAGAGTTGGAATCTGGAGAGTGAGAAAACTTTGAGATATTATAAGAGAGTTCATCCTAATAAGAGAAGTAGAGAGTTGAATCCTATAATTGGATAACTTTAGGCTGACATTTAGCCTGATTGAGGCCCAACTTCGTTAAAATATCGTTGTCTATTATCTCCATTTAATTTATGCTTTTGATTTCATGTTTAATTTTAATTTTTGCAAGCACCCTATTCACCCATCTCTAGAGTGATCTGAATCTTCAATTGATATTAGAGCCAGTCCCACATTGCATTTGACTTAGCAGTCAAGTAGATAAAGATGATGACTTTCTTAGGAGATGTCAATATTGAAGGTTGGTCTATCATTAGACGCCCTTTGTTGAAAGGAACTAGCTTCTCTTATCATTAAAATGCTATGCTGAATTTCATTGAATCCACAGATACGGAGCTATGGGAGATTGTGAATAATGGACCATATGCCATTCCAAAAGTAAAAAATAAAAAGGGAGAAGAAGTTGATAAACTAAAAGCTCAATTTACTAGTGCTGATTGGGATAAATTTACTAAGAATTCAAGAGCTAAACATGTTCCTTATTGTGGTTTAGATGCTAATGAATATAATCGAATTTCTGCATGTGATAAAGCTAAATAGATTTGGACAAACTGATAGTTACTTATGAAGGGACAAGCCAAGTTTGAGAAACAAAAATGAACATGTTCACTTGATTTATCGACATCACCAATAACTTGAAGTCTCTTGGCAAGACCTACTCTAACAAAGAAATGATGAGAAAGATCCTTCGGTCCAAAGAACAAGTGGGGCCCAAAGATTACTACAATCGAGGAAGCACAAGGTCTCAAGAAGCTCGAGCTAGATGAGCTTCTAGGAAAGCTTCTAACAAATGAGATTCACCTCAAAGAAGACGAAGAAGAAGGTTCTTAGAAAGGAATAGCTCTAAAAGCCATAATAGAACATTGCTCTTCAGATGATGAAGAGCCCAGTTACAGTGATGAGGAAGCATTTTCCTTGATGGTACAAGGTTGTAACAGAATGGGGAAAAGAAAAAGTTCAATCAAAGAGGGTCTACTCTTAAAAGAAGTGAAAAATCCTCAAAAGGTAAGTTGTCAAATAAGAATGATACTACTGTTAGCTCTTGCTATGGTTGTTGCATGCCAGGTCATATGTTGACTGCCATTTAATTCGAAAAATTGGAGAAAAAACAATAATTCAAGATAAAGAAAGCTAACAAGAAAGTAATAGTAGTTGCTTCGAGTGATAGCGAAATTAGCAACAGTGAAAATGATGAGGAGCAAGGAGCTAATATCTGCCTAATGGCCAAAGAAATACAATATAATGAAATAACTGAGTATGAATGATCTAATAAGATAGATGTCTTAGCTCTTTATGAATGTTCCAAAGATGAGCTAATTGATGTATTAATTAGTTTTACTAACTTAGAACAAAAGTAGTTACCCAAATATAAACACCTTAAGAAAAATGTACAAGAATTAACTTTGAAAATTTGGTTTTGGAAAAACTAAATGGTGATCTACATGATAGAATCGAGACTTTAGAAAATAAAAATTTGGAATTACAAACTAAGTGTGATGATAATAAAAAAATAGTTTTGAAATTCACACAAGGGTAAGAAAATTTGGATAAGTTACTTGAAACCCAAAAAGCATCTTTTAATGGAGTAAGAATTGGATATAATTACTTCAAGAAAAAGAAAAGTTATAGCAATTTCTTTGCTAAATCAACTTCACACAAAGGATGTTAGAACTTGTAATTATTGCTATGAAGTCGGTCATATTGCATATTCATGTCCACATAAAAATCTATTTCGAGGATTGGCCAAGTATGGGTACCAAAAAGAATTAGACCCACCTAATATTGTAGCTAATAATTTTGAATCCAGATATAAGGTCAAAAGTGGAAGAAAGTTTTGAGTTTTTATTTTGTATCTGTGCTTGAAATTGGAACAAGACCTATGGTATTTTGACAGTAGATGCTCAAGGCACATGAGTAGAAACGCTTCTCTGTTCACTAAAATTAAAAAGAAGGGACATGGAAGCATCTTTTTTATTATAAATGCAGAGGTAAAATAATTGGTATTGAAAAGATTGGTAAAGACCCCTCAAATTCTATTGATGATGTCTAACTTGTTGATGGTTCCAAGTTTAATCTCTTAAGTATATCTTAACTATGTGATAAAGGAAACCTAGTAGCATTTGACTCAACACATTGCATAGTTCAAAGTAAAAAATCTAGAAAAACCACCTTATATAGTCCTAGAATAGAGCATTTATATGCAATTGACATTGATAACATTCCTTTAGATAACTTATCATGGTTTAAAGCATCACATCATGATGATAATTGGTTATGACATTGCAGACTAAGACATCCGAGTATGCATGCTATTAAAAAATTAGAAAAACATGAGCTAGTTTGTGGACTTCCAACGTGCAAATTTGAGGATGACCATTTGTGTCATGCATGCGCTAAGGAAAACTAGTTTGCAGTTCTTTTAAGCCTAAGAATAACATCAGTACATCTAGACCATTAGAATTTCTTTATATGAATTTATGTGGACCCATACTACTACCAAGTTTAGGACATAGCAAATATATTCTTGTAATTATAAATGATTAATCTCCGTTTACATGGGTATTCTTTCTAAAAGGAAAAAAAATGAGGCTTTCAAAGAATTTTCGAAGATATGCCAACAATTGCAAGTTTATTAAAATTCATCAATTGTGTTCATTAGAAGCAATCATGGTAGAGAATTTGATCAAAAAACATTTATTGAATTTTGCAATAGTCATGGAATTGCTCAGAATTTCTTAGCACCATGTACACCTCAACAAAATGGTGTTATTGAAAGAAAAAATCGCACGTTAGAGGATATGAAACATACAATGATGTGTGAAAGTAATATTTTTCTAAATTTTTAGGCTGAAGCCGTAAACACTTCAAATCACTAAATAGGTGTTTAATTTGTTCTATATTAAAAAATACTCTTATGAATTATTCAAAGGCCATAGATCTAATATTTCTTACTTTCGACCTTTTGGATGCAAGTACTTTGTTCATAATAATGGTAAGAATAACTTAGGAAAGTTTGACGCTAGAAGTGACAAACAAATTTTTGTAGGCTATTTATGCATATTAAAGCATATATAGAGTTTATAACATATGCACTAAGAATATAAAATAAACTATACATATAATTTTTAGTGAATTTAATGATGGCAAATTGAGTAATTCTATAGTACAAGATCTCATGCTGAGCAAGCACACCGATGATGAGGTAGAAAAGTCAAGAGAATTAAGTGCCTCTAAAGGGATTTCCTAAGAACAACTTCTCATCAATCTAAATCAGGAAGAAGAAATTCCATCTCAAGAAGAAAATCAACCCATCAATCGGAGAAGTCCCATATAATGAAACTCAGAAAGAGGTAACTTAAGAACTTCAAAGAAGTTATAAATATAAATCATATCATCTTATGGACAATCTCTTGACAAATATATCTACTGGGGTAAGAACTTGTTCATCCTTACATAGGTTTTGCACATTCTTTGCGTTTGTATCACTTATGGAACCCAAAAATCACTTGGATGCCCTTAATGACTCAGACTGGATAATTGCCATGTAAGAGAACTTAATCAATTTGAAAGAAATCAAATATGGACCCTTACAACTCGACCAAAAGACCATCCTGTAATAGGAACAAAAATGGATCTTTAGAAGAAAATTGGATGAAAAGAGCAATTTAGTAAGAAACAAAGCAAGATTAGTGGCTAAAGGGTGTAACCAAGAAGAAGGTACTGATTTTAGTGAAACCTTTGCCCATATTGCACAATTACAAGCTATTTGAATATTATTAGCTTTTGCATCCTATGTGAACATCAAATTATACCAAATGGATGTGAAATGTGCATTCTTAAATGGATATTTGAAAGAAGAAGTTCATTTAGCGCAACCTCTTGGTTTTGAAAATTCAAAATTTTCTAATCATGTTTATAAACTTCAAAAAGCTCTTTATGGTTTAAAATAAGGTCATAGAACTTGGTATGATGATTAATAAATTTCCTTTAGAAAATGGATTTAAATGAGTAGATATTGATGAGACTTTATTTACCAAATCCAAAGGTCATGATATTATACTTATTCAAATTTATGTGGTTGATATATTATTTGGAGCCACTAGCAAGACTCTTTGTGAAACATTTTCAGCTCTTATGAGCAAAGAATTTGAAATGAGGATGATGGGAGAACTAAATTGTTTCATTGCTCTTCAAATCAAACAATGCAAGGAGGGAATTTTTATTAATCAAAGCAAGTGCGTTGATGAATTGTTAAAGAAATATAAAATGGATCTCGTTAAGCATGCTAGAACACCAATGGCTACAAATGAAAAACTGGACCTAGATAGAGACAGAAAACTGGTTAGTGAAAAAGTTTATAGAGGGATGATTGAGTCTAGACCTAGCAAAACTGACTCAAGATCCGAAACCCAAACCGAACGATACCCGACCCGACACCCGAAATATGCTCACCCAAAAGTGGACCTGAAACCCAAATTGACCCGATCCGAACCATACCCGATCCGAAATTTTCTAGAAAGTTACTTGTTTTGGCATGACGAGCCTATTTGACTAAAAATTAGTTGACCTGAACTCGACCCGAACCGAATCATACCCGACCCAATCCGAAATGACCGGAAATGTCATTTAACCCGAACATGACCCAACCCGAATTTGACCCGACCTATACTCGAATCGAATGACCCATTTGCCAGGTCTAATTGAGTCTCTACTTTATTTGACTGCTAGGCATCGTGATATCATGTTCAGTGCATGTCTATGTGCTAGATTTCAATATTGTCCTAAAGAATCTCACCTCACTTGTGTAAAAATGATATTTTGATATCCAGCAGGTAGTAAAAGTTTTGATTTATGGTACTCCTAAGGGGAAGATTTTTCTCTAGCTAGATATACCGATGCTACCTATGCAAGGTGAAAGGTAGATGGGAAAAGTATATCTGATAGTTGTCAGTTCTTTGGTCAAAGTCTAGCGTCCTGGCATTCTAAAAAATAGAACTCAGTAGCTCTCTCAATGGTAGAAGTGGAATACATTGCCGTTGGTACATGCTTTGCTCAATTACTTTGGATAATGCAACAAGTTTGTGATTTAGGTGTATATCTCAAAAACATACCCATAAACTATGATAATAAAACTGCTATCAATATCACTAAAAACACAGTTCAACATTCTTGAACTAAACGTATTGAGGTACGTCATCATTTTATTTGAGACCATGTGAAAAAAGGGAATGTCATACTAGAATTTGTGCCTATGGATCTATAATACGCCGATAATAAAGAAAATTAGAATGCTAAACCTTAAAGCATGAATTGAGAGGAGCCATCTCCAAAGATTAATGTAGTTTTTGAAGTAAAATTATAGGCATCACTAATTCCGATTCTTATAAGGTGATTGAAACTCAGGACTATGAAAAAAGGTCATAGAAACGAAAAGATTGATTAAACTGGCACAAGGCCTTTGGATTAGATTCCAAAAGTACGACTTGAAAGTGAATTTCAAAACCTTGCAATGAATCTATCTCAAAACAAATTTGAGCACATTTGGTTAAAGAAAATTAATTACTAATTTCTCTTCATTCGACATTTTTTTAAAACCATAAATTTTTCTTGGGTAAACGTCACTTTACCTATTTCAGATGAGTCCCATAAAATTGAAAATAATTTTTTTTTGGAATGATGACATATCAAGCGCGCCATGAACTTGTCAAAATTCAGATTCGTTTATGTCTCTATTCATAATTTGCCCGACGCATTATCCAAAAGTCTTGTTAATTCCTCTCATTCATCTTCTTGTCTAGTATAAATCTCGTCATTGCCTCTTTTTGAAATATTATATCTCATATCTTTCTCTTCTATGTTGAATAAAAAAATTTTTAACAAAAATGTCAAACTTTTCACATTTTTCTCTCTCTCCTCGTTTTTCTCTTTCCAAACGTCACCCACCTTCTTTTTTACTTGAAATTTTTTTAATTTTTTTGGTTTTGGAATGACTAGAGGTAATCATACTCTCTCTCTCCTCTTTCTTAATCCTCCCATCTTCTGAATCCTCTTCCTCTTGCCCGCCCGCGCGCCATACACACAATTTTTTAGGTTTTACTTTTACCAAATTCTCTTTTCAGTTCACCCCTCTCTCTTGCTTCGCTCTCTCTCCTTTTTCAATCTCTCTCTTCTCTCTCCCCCCTTTTTTCTCCTAGAATTGGCCCCCACACGGCCCCACCTTTTCCTTTCCCTCCTTTGATTTTTAATTTTTGTTTAAGAATCTTTTTTGACTCTTTTTCTCTTTGACTTCCAAAAATACTCATATCTTCTCATGCCTTTGCCTGCTTCTCTGTCTTTCCCTTCACGTAACATATATCCTATTTCTTTAGTGTACTTTTAATTTGCTTTCTTTTTTAAGCCTTGGCCAATATTAATTCTTATCCTCTCTCCTTCTTTTTTTGGTCTCCTACTGCGACAATCCCCCTGCCATTACCTTCCTTCTTCAACTCCAATTCTTGCCCACCAACAAGCGAAATTTTTCCTTAATTTTATTCTGGTTTCCAAGCTTTATGGTGTCATAATCCTGTGTTCCTATAACTCAGAATATACGATTCTTCCATACTCTTTCCAAACAAGCTAATATCCTTTTATGTTTGCAAATATATGGCTCCTGGTCCACCCTATGCAAATGCACTTCCTTGCTCTCCTTTATCGTCTTCATCTCCATACTTTGAAAGTTCCAACAATATCCCCCAAGTCTCTTCAAATAAAGACACTCCATCCTCCATAAACAGAGCCTCACTCCCTCATTCCATTCGAAAACCCTCAACCTGGGCCACCCGTATCGTTCTACTTCGTCATAGCTCTCGCATCACTATTCCTCCACTAAGCCCACCAATCAAGCTCTGGGATTTAGATTCAGACTCCGACTCCTGCTTGTGAAAATCAAGCTTATCTCTCCAACCGCACCACTATCCCTCCACTATATGCTCACACCAATGCCCATGGCTATCCTGGCCATGTTTTAATGCCGACAAACAAAGCTCATGACAAGCCTCGCCCTCCCACTGCTTGCATCTAGCACCCCTCTTACTATGATCCTGTTCACACTCTTTGTGATATTGAGAAGGAACTCCATATCTTACAGGCCTCTATCGATACCTTAACTAATATGCGGACCATCCACAATGGTCATTTCAATGGCATATTGGACAACTAGGCCTCATTCAAAATTAATTACCATAACTGTAATGCGCTAATCCCTAATACCTGATCATAACTTAATAACTTATTGTTTTGATCGTAGCGGAAGTCCTTTGAGTGGACGCATTACCGCCTTTCACGATGGAACAAGGCTATTTGGAACTACCTGTAACATCGTGTTACCGCACACTCACCAAGCTCAATAGAAATTCGATTTAAAACATACATTTGATAACTTGTCCAATTCATAATATACTTGGAAAACTTAGCACATAACCACTAAAACCTTTGGTAAACATATTGTCCAAAAGTTTATACATTCAGTAGGTTTCCAGGAGTACTAGCCTACAAATCAGTATGGACGTCTGGCTAGCTAATCTTCGGCAAAATACCACAGTTCTCGTTTATTTCTTATTATCTTCTGTCTTGTTAGGTTGAGGGTTGTTCACTGATTCCTTACCTAAAAATAGAAATGTAAACACATTTGAATAATGAGCCTAAACTTAACATGTACATCCCTATGCCTTAAAATAAGTTTTGTATCCAATCTAGTTGGGCGCCCGTATTCTAAAACATCTTGTTTGAAAATAGGAGAAAGAAAGAAAGTGTGAGTAAAGATGATTTCCTAGTTATTATCCGAAATTTGACCCCTACTAACGTTTTAAGAGA
>NCQV01076724.1:9919-20602 GCA_002740545.1 Lophocereus schottii | reverse complement strand
AACAACATAATTAGTGTTATATATGAAATTGTGAAGTGAGTTGATTTTATAATTATTCTATTTCATATATAATATCTATGATTGGTCCAACATGCTTTTGTTGATGTTGACTCCCTTAGTGGCCAAATGGTTTTGATGGAACACAAAATTAATTAAAACCTTGGATGAAAAATAAAAGAATTGAACGTGTGGATACACAAGGAAAGAATATGTGTGTGACTATTATTTGCAAACCCATCATGGAAATTGTTTAGCTGAATCAAAATTTGAATTTCAAATTTTGAGGAATCAATTTGGGAGATTTGGTATGATTTTAATTGATTGACTAATTGCAAGTCAATCAAGAAAAGATATGATGCAATCAAACGATATTATCCCTTGATTTTAGAATGCATGCCTACAATATCTTGAGAAAATATTGTGCAGTATCACATTCACCTAAATCATGGCAAGAAAGGCAAGAGAATGAAATCAAAAGCTGATGAGCAGAAATCAAGGGTCTGAAATGCCATTTCAGCATACCCTAAGCAGAACTTCTATATTTGATAGACGAGTGTTGAAGCTTATAAATAGTAGCCCAAACCAAGGAAGAAAAATACACAGAGGCTTCATCTTAATAAAAGAAGTAGAGAGTTGAATCCTAGAGTGGGATAACTTGAGGCGGGCACCTAAGCTTGATTGAGGCCTAACCTCGTTAAAATATCGTTGTTTATCATCTCTATTTAATTTCCGCATTTACATTTGATTTTGATTTTAAGTTTTTGCAATCACCTTATTCTTCCCTCCTCTAGGGTGATATGAATCTTCATTCTCCATTCATAAGACTCAAACCTGAGACCTTACTTAAGGGGAACAAGTGTCAAACCACTTGAACCAACCTTTGTTAGTATGGACATTTGTTTTAATACACAATCCATATTAGATTAGACTAAATCATTGTCATAAAACATCAAAAAAAAACAGAGAGAAAAACTAAGTTTGAAATTTGCGTAGGTGTAACTAAACATCATAAATTTTGTCATATAGACACCGATTTCCCTTATGAACTTTTGTCTTAGTATACACTTGATATTAGATTAGATTAGATTAGAAAATTGTCATACAACATCCCAAAAGAGAGACAGAGAGAGAGAGAGAGAGAGAGAGAAACTTAACCTATTTCCACAAACAAAAAGAAAAGAAACCTATTTTTGTGCAGCGAGATTGATGCCAAGGAAATGTGCAGCAGACATAGCCATTATGGTTGTAAACTCATGGAAATTGATGACTCCATCTTCATTCAAATCAGCCTCTTTCATCATCTCCATCAACTCTCTATATGTCAAAGGGCTATGCATCTTAGCCATGGCTCCGGCGAGCTCGGCGGTGGTTATGACCCCATTGCCATCCCTATCAAATATGGCGAATACCTCAAGGAGCTGACCCTGGCTCGCCATGACCTCCTTGCTCAAGTCAGGCCTTATGGCTTTGAAGAACTCGTCAAACTCGATTGTTCCATTGCCATTTGAGTCCATGGTGGCTCGCATTATGTGAAGCTGGTCCTCTGAGGGCTTGAGCCCTAGGGACCGGAGGAGGGCGGCGAGCTCGAGCAGGGTTAGGCTCCCGTCTGAGTCCATGTCGAACCGCGAGAATATGCGCTTGAGTTGCTCCACCGGGTCCACCTCTATGGTTTGCTCCATTGTTGGGTTTGGTTAGGATGGAAGAAGGGAGAGGAGGAAATGTGTAGCAAAAGAGAGGGAGGGGGTGAGAGAGGCATATAATTAAGTCTTGTTAGGGAATTTGAAGATAATTTGAAGCCACACTTTTAAGATTTTTCAAGACAAGTATATAAAAATAGGAACTAAAATGTAGAGTTTTCGTTCTTTTCTTTTCTTTTTTAAGATATCTGTTGGTAGTTCTAATCACACCCGTTATATTATGCTAAAGGATAGTGGTTGTGTTTTAATCATAGTAACTCCGATATTGTATATGTCATGCACGTGGTAAGATTTAATCTCGTCTATCAGTTTATTTTTACAATCTATAAATCATCTTTTCAGTCAATGGTTTTTACTAGGTGTGTTTGAATCTGGAAGTACCGTCATTCATCCAATTCTAACCTAAAAATAAGAGAAGAAGAAAAATCCATTAACTCTTGTTAGTGGGTGACCTTCATTCATCACCCCAAAATTCATGGGCACAAGAAATGTTAAGGAAAGATATATCTGATATATATTTGATAATTCATGAATAGCACATTTGATAAATGTTGTAAAGATATTGTACAAATGGTTGTCGACAACTTCGCGAAGGCTCAAAAATAGGTTTTATTCTTTAATACGTCCCTAATATGAATGCCCTTTGAACTAAAAGTGTGACTACTGTAATTGCTCAATTGTGCACGTATTTGATGCACGTATTTGATGCCCATTTTGTGCTTTGTGTAACTTAGTTAACTCTACGTTCGTCAATAATCGGTACATATATCTTTCGTTGTAACGTATATATGTTATAGTTACTATATCACATTGCCGAGCATGATCTTCATGAAGATTCTCCCTTGCATGTAAAGTTTGAGGCACAAAGCGTGCTATGGTTATGTATATCTAGATCTTCTTAAATTTTGCCTTAATGGATTTATATTAGGTGATTTATAGAGCATGCTAAGTACTATTCTGAACGCGTGATATAAAATCTTAAAAATCAAACGAATCATGTGTACCTATGCAACAAGAATTACAAAGCAAACTCACCATACAAACTTGTAAGGTACAATCTTTATTCTAAGTTAAGGTCACGACAATATTGGCCAGTTGGTATATTAATCATTGAAGTCCATCTTCATAAAAGCAATGATCCTTGGGGTAAATTACTTCGACCAAATTATGTGCGATCAACAAAAAGATTCAAACCCAATATCAAATTAAAATACTGAAAATTTCTACATTTGTTGAACCTATTTCATTTTTACAATGCTACTAGATCATCATCAATGATTCATCATATATACGATACCCTCCGGAAAAAAAAAGAAAAACTAAACCCATTTCCATAAATAAAAAAAGAACCAATTTTTACAACGCTAGACGGCTACTAGAATCGTCTTAAGAATTCGCATCCTAAACACGAATCCCGCTAGATGATGGGAGTTCGTGAGAGTGAGGGAGAGGAGAGTAGGAGATTTCTGTCTGTGATGTTAAAGCACGTCATTTGGGAGAGATAGTGAGTTGGGTTACTGCTACTTTTGCATTATTTTGGGAGAGTAAGTTCAGGGAATACTAATCATTTACTTTACTTGTTTGTTTATTTTGGATTGTCCTACTTAATTGGGACATTTATCATAAGCTTTATAGTTTAAGATAAACTTCTACAGATTTGATGGTCAAATTTATATTTAAAAAGAAGGGTAGTTTAAGTGCATCTACTTTGACACTATTATGTCATACGCATTTTCGATTGATTTAATGGATTGCAGAATTATTTATAACTTAATTGGCATGAGGCCAATGAGAAATTTTTTTTAAAAAAATAGAGTCATAGTAGTGAAGATCACACAAGGGGGCTTAAAACAATATCAACAATACACACCATGCTCAATAACATCGTAGTAAGATCAAAACCATGCATCTCCAAAAGGAAAACCACATCTCCTAGTTGCCATCAGGGCCCTTCTCATCAGCGAGTGGGGGAGGAGCAGCATTAGCCACCTTAACTCCTCTTCCTCCTCCGACTCCAACATGAACGTCCCTCGAAAAGCATCGACGAATGCGTTGCTTAAGCCTTGCAAAACAGGATCCTCTGTACTTGATGCTTTCTAGGGGAGTTTCTTCCCTTCCAATGCAATATCTTCCCAGAAGACATGAAACTACGGCAAGAACAACAAGCACTGATATCACTGCAAAAAAAGGCCCTATTGAACCTGATGATGATGATGATGATGATGATGAAGGGTTGTGTATGATGGTTTGTGGGTATGAAACTTCTTGTTGCATTTGGGTTGGTGGTGGTTGTTGTTGGTTGGGTATTCCTGATGTTGTTGCTGCTGTTGTTGCCATTTTTTGCTTTGGTTCATAGTCTATATGGTTTTCTTGCCAAGGGTTTGAGTATTTATAGACCTTGGAGAAGGGTTATTTTGGGTTGGGCTTGAATCAGTTGCTTTAAAATAGACATGCTGAGTATGTTTTTAGCTGGTCTAATAAGTTGCAACTTACAAGTCAGTTAAATTATTTGTCGCGCTCTTTTAAATCAAAAAATAAGTCAATTTAAAAAATATGGATAATTCATATTAGTAGGATAATTTCAGTTCAATTCAACTGTAAGAAACTCTAGGGAACCTTGCATTATGTTGTATTTCACTTAGGACAATATTCAAATACAAAAATACCATCACTAATTAATATGGTTTTCATTAAATGGTTTAGAAAGATCCAAAATACAGAAAGTCTTCCTTTAATTCATAAAGACCAATAAAATAGACTATGACGTTATATATATAGCTCAAATTTGACAAATACATCTAAAAATCAAATTAAATATTTGCCATTTTATGCACCAAAAATTAGTAAAAAATGACTATAAACAACAAAATCGGTGCGAATTTTATTTTAATAGGATTTACACAAATTAGAACACGGGTTATTCTTAAACCTGCAACGAGAGACTCATTTTAAAAAACTATATTGAGATTCGAATTAGGCCAAATTTATGATTGTATACATAATTTATGAAATCAAATCAAATGGTCAAGGTTTTTTTTTAAAAAAAAAACCCAAAAATTATTATAACATAAAGTGGTGAAAGTAGACTTTATAGTGCTCTATATATTTGGTCAGGAGAGTGGAAGGCCACATGGGCATGCAAAAGATTGAGCTTTATCCTAGCAAAAGTTGCATAGAAACAGGGTGATATTGATGAACTGCAAAAGGGAAAGGAAAACAACAAGGACGTGTAAAGGGAAGCACTTGTTTTCCTTAACCATCACGGTTTCACTACAAATTAAAGAATATATTTGCACCTTAATTAAACAAGTCAAATTATGGTTTAATTTCCTTAGCTTGAACAACTAGATGTTATCCACAGGGATTAGGAAAGCTGGTGAGGAACAAGTTCGATTTTAGGAAGAGATACGCGTTGAATTTGTGTTTTTAATATGATGCTTTTGTTTGATGAGTGATTTGTAAGAACCTTTGTGAATTTTAGGACATGTTTTGACTCTAATATTGTGGTTAGTGTTCAACCTGTTTATACTTTTTCAACCAAAAAAATGAAGTTGTTTGGATTATCTAGAATATCCCTTAATAATAACATGTTCCTCATATAGTAGGAGTTAGTAGGTTGATCATATCAGGTAATCGAGCTAGCATTGACTTGATTAAGCTCAAGAAATTTTAGGACATGTCTTGACCCTAATATTGTGGTCAGTGTGCAACCACTTCTACACTTTTCAACCACAAAAAATGATGTTGTTTGGATTGTATCATACCCCTCACATAGTATGAGTAACCAGATTGGTCATATCAGCAAATTGAGCTAGCTTTTACCTTGATGAAGCTCAAGAAATTAGCTTTTTGTTTAATTCTTGATGATGCGTTGGGGTGGGGCGGGTTTTTGTGTACTTGTATGCAGGTCGTGCTTGGTTAGGCTGTGCTGACTTCTAACGCCCCGGGTTTGTTGAGGTATGTCTCCGCTCCTTGATTATCTGTTATACTTACCCTTATCCTTCTCCCCAAAACTTTTTTTTTCCCTCTGTAAACTGTTTTCACCAAAAATTATTTTGTGGGTCTTTAGGAATCAACCTCTCTATTGGTAGGAATACTGGTATGTGTAAGGTTGCCTACAGCTGGATCTCCCCAGATCCCGCGAAAGCGGGACCCACACTGGGAGTTGTTATTGTTGTTGTTGTTTAATTCTTGAACCGATTGCAATGGTCTATGAGCATATCCCAGTTGACAACTCAGATCATGCCAAATTTTCAAGTGGAACTAAACCTAGGTTACAAAATTTACAAATAATGTAGCCAACTTTACTCAATTATTCTCATTTAATTAATCCAAGTCAAGTTAAACCCATCAAAACATTACCGTGTGGACAATTCAGCTATTCACCTTCAATTAAACTTATGAGTGGACTGATCCCCATTCATTTTAACCAACATTACCCGTATGGACAATTCAATAATGAATTTGCTTCCTTGCATTAAAAGATTAAGCTTAAGAATTTCAACAAAAGCATTTCCTTGGAAATATTACTGAGAAATATATATTACTGAAAAATTCGCACTTTGACACTACCAATTCTTTTGGGGGCCCAGGCTCTAGATCTTGCAAGCAAGGATTGGGCTGGTTTAAAGGGTGGTGTAGATGGGCCTAAAGTGCTAAACCCACTGCTCGTCTAGTGGGAGCTTGGCCTTTATAAACTATATCATTCTTTTAAGTCTATATATTTTGGTTTTTTTTTTTTTGTTAATACATATATTTTTTTAAATGCAAATGAGGATAGGTTGAATATTTGAATATCATAGTTTTATTTTCCGTTTCATCTTTTAAGGGTTTTTTTACCCCCCTAAACATATCTATAGTTTCTAAGACTACACTATCAAGACTAATATATTTAGTACTTAGTTTTTTTCAGTTAAAAGGTAATGACAAAATTTAATTATTGTCACGCGTTTAATAATACATCATGCAATCAACACATATTGGTTCAAGTGATTTGACACTTATTCTTCTTAAACAAAGTTTCAGATTTGAGTTTTGCAAGCAGATAAAATACATAGTGGGAGAGTTCTACCCCTTATTGGACTAGCAGTAGCTTGATTCCATTAAAATAGAGGATCTAAGACCCAAAAAAAAATTACATCATGAGGACAAAATAGTCACTTCAAAAAATTGATTCCATAGTTAGCCTTGACAGTACATTTTATTTGCAAAATATTGAACTAGAATAATTGACCTATAAAATGAACCTCTATATGGTTCGAATTGCGCGAAATATATCGCTGTTAGAAGTAGATTCAAGTGTAATCCAATACTGTTGTCATTTGATCATCTTATTTATGTGGCCAAGGGCTTGTGTTAATGGGATAAGGAAACTCTTGCCTTGTGGAGATTTCCCCGTGTATAATCACACTTTGAAATGGATAAGATGACCAATGAATGTAATCTTGCCATATCAGTTGTCTACTAGGAGATTCCCTCATATATAATCACACTTTGAAATGGTTGCAATGGACTAAGATATAGCTTGACTTGCAAAAATCTAAGGAGTCTAATATATTTTTCTAGTTACGTAAACAGATATATATTACAGGTGGAAAATTGTTTCTTTTATTTTTAAAAATTATAATTTCATTTACAAATTGGTGTTCTTTATCATTATTCAATGATAGTTCAATTTTTTAAAGTTCAAAAATCTTAGAACAAATTTAAAATAAGCTGTAAGTGCTTAAATCTTCAGTAGATTTTTCGGCCCTATCATTATTATCTAAAAATATTTTTAAGTTGTTGGTTAGCTTTAAAAAATTATTTTATTGAGCATATTTGTCCTATTGACTTTGGGATATTTTGTCTTATTTAAAGAAGCTTGTGGTTTATGATAATGAAATTGAAGAAACAAAGGACAATAACTACTTCCCATATCATTGGTCCCTAATTTGCTTATTTGGTTACTGTCCCAACGTTTGAAATTGTGTTTTTGATTAGTAAAGAACATTTGAGACAATTGCTATACTCCATTTTATAATAAGACAATTTTATAAATGCTTAAAAAAACTCATTTTGTAATAAGAGAATTTTATAAATGCTTTTTAAAATTCCATAATCTATTAAATTTATTCTTCTTTTCTATAAAAACAGAGGGAATAATTAGCTGAAAATTTACATCACCTTGATTGCCACGGGACAGGCAGATGATGGTCGAGTATGAAATCTTAGTTGCCACGTGGCATCAAATCAGCCAATGGATAAATGCCTTTAAATTTTGGACCATTCAATTGTCATCAGCAATTAAGTCTGCATATTTCGCGCTGATCAGCTGTCAGCTCTTCATCATCACACATCAAAGGAGCTGCAGCCACTCCCTGGCTCTGTCTCTCTCTCTCTCTCTCTCTCTCTATCTCACAGTGAGAGATCAGAGATGGCAATGGAGATGGCCCTTCGAGCTTCATCCACCATGAAAGCTCACCTTCAACCTCCTTCATCATCACCCTCTCTCTCACCCGCACAAAAAGCCTTAATTTCTAAGCCCAATTCCAAATTAGCTCAATTGAAGCCTGCCCATATTCTATTCTTGCCCACCTCAGCCTCTCTCTCTCTCCTCGCTCTCTTCACATCTCCCATTGAAGCAAAAGCTGTGTCCCTCCCTAAAGAGGAATTGGTTTCCTCTCTCACCCAGGTAGTAAATTCCCCCCCCCCCTTTTAATGGGTTTCTTCACCAAAGAGATTAAAGCTGATGTTTTGATTGATGCCCATATCAAAAATTGCATTTCTGTTTGAATTTTTCAGGTGGAACAAGCAATTGATCAAGTTCAGCAAGTGGGTTCTAGCTTTCTAGACACTGCACAGCAAATTTTCCAGGCTGTGGCTGGTGCTTTGAAGCCCGGCATTGATGCAGCAGCTCCCATTGTTCAGCAGGCTGGACAAGAGGCTTTGAAAGCTGCTTCTCCGGTGATTTCGGAGGCATCGAAAAAAGCCCAAGAAGCCATGATGAGCTCAGGGATTGACACTGAATCAGTTGTTGCTGCTGCTAAGGTATTGAGCCTTCTTCAAATTTTAACTGAACTAAATCTGATTGTGGCTCCTTGCAATGGTATAAATATGATGCTCTTTTTTGTCCCTTTGTAGTATTCATTTTTTCTGCGGCTTTCTTTGATGGTTGATGGTATCATTCAAATTTTTTTCATATAAATGGATCCTTTGTCATGTGAGAGCTTTTGAAGACACAAGAGTGTTAGTTGTTACTAATCATGATACACATGCAAACCATCCTCTTTCATATGCACCTATATGGAGTTCACAATAAGCCATTTTTAGTCAGTGGAAACTTAAGTTTGAAACTTGCCTTGTGAAGTGTTTTTATGCTCGTATAAGTTTCAGCTAAGTTCAACTTTATCCAGAGTGTTCATCTGGATGTTTTGTACAAATGTTCGGTTACTTCCCTTTCTGATCTAGCAAAAACTTAAGTTCAGGATCTTATAAGATCTCAGCTATGATAAAGAGAGTTAATAATTGTATAGTCGGTGAATGGGGATTCATTTAGCATGCTCAGTGTTATCATGCTTAGTGTCTCTAGTATCTATTTTCGGCATAATGCTGTAATACGAGTAATGACTTGGATCCATTATGTAATATATGCTTTTGTGGTGACAGACTGTAACAAGTGCTGCAGAACAGACAACAAAGGTGATTGAAGATGTGAAGCCCATAGCATCTTCAGCAGTCGAAACCATCTCCAACTTAGACCCAACTCTGATAGTGGAAGCTGCTGCTGCATTATTTCTCGCTTACCTCCTCATTCCTCCTGTCTGGTCTGCCGTCAGTTTTAACCTTCGTGGATACAAGGGTAAGCCGCGTTTGATACTCACTCTTTCAACTTGCAGAGTTTCTTACGAATGTCAAAGTCAAACGTGTGAACCAAACCTGCAAACCACAGTTCTTTTGCAAAAACGAGATGCAGAAAAGGTAGAAGGCCTCTCTTCTTGTTAGGTGTCAGGTTGGCCTACATCTTGATCTCCCGTGACATAAGCATCAACCAATAATGAAGGGGAATAACCATAGACCTTTTTCAAGAAGATATAGACATGTTTGTGAGCAGAAAGCCAAGATTCTGAAGGACAAAAGCCAAATTTCCTAGGATTCTTTCATGCGCATTCATAAGCATCAACATATGGAGTCTTCTACAGTTTAATCACATATATTTCATCCTCATGGTTTCAACTTCCTACCAGCATATTCTTGGCGGGACATATTTGATTAATTTTGGAATGTTCCTCGATTGTGATTGTCGAATTATTTGAATGTTCTGAAAGCGAATATGAGGTGTCACAGCTGGTAACATACATTGTGATGATTTAGGTGGACTCACTCCAGCACAAACCTTGGACCTGATGTGCACACAGAATTACTACATGATTGATATTCGATCAGAAAAGGACAAGAACAAGGCTGGGATTCCTCAGCTTCCCTCGAGTGCCAAAAGCCGAATGATTGCAATTCCGTAAGTAGTGTTTGCTTCTCTACTTGCTCACACTTTCTCCATTATTATTCTGCTGTCAGAATCATATATTTGTTTGCATGCAATATAGATTATCCTCAAAGAACTTTGGTGCTAAACTTCTACTCTTAGCAAATGGGATAGGTAGGTCACTAGAGATTACATATTGAAAGAATCCCTTTCTTTTTTTTTTTAAAAAAAAGGATTTTTCTTAAGAGGGACCATTCAATCTGGGAAAAAACTCTTCCTTTATTTGCAAGAAGCCAAGAACCTTTTGCATTTGATCCTCCCCCACCCCCCTACAAAAAAAAAAGAGTCCGTGACTTGAATCAGCTGCCTTATGAAATTGAGCAAGTATTTAACAGACCAGAGATGAGAATACTACGTCACCTATTCTGCTGAAGTCTGTATGCGGTGGGATGTGATTTTTTGATATGTATAAACCTCTATGAATAAGTATTGCTTTTTTTACAGGTTAGAAGAGTTACCAAGCAA
>NCQV01076706.1:20884-33118 GCA_002740545.1 Lophocereus schottii | reverse complement strand
TTATATATATACATTGTGAAACATATGAGTGCTGAGTGCCACATAACTATAGTGAGGTTCTACCGGCCTTACGAGTTTTACTTATTTCATATGCTAGAATAATTGTATTTGATAATTTGGAGGACGAATGGTTCAAGTTTTGCATTATGGTCTATAAAACATTTTGAAATTTCATTCTCTATTTTGTTTGTTAACAATATTTTTGCATCTTTAGGGTTACCTTTGGATCATCCTTATCATTTGAATATTATTTATGTCTATCTTAAGGAGACTGTGTATATCCTTAAACCTTGCATTGCTTGAGGACAAGTAATAGTTTAAGCATGGGGAAATTTGATAAATACTTTATATGTACATTTTTTAGGGCTATTTTGCCTCATTTTTAGGAGAATTTTGTGCTTAATGATATTATTTACTCTCCTATTCTTGATTTATGCTTGGATATAGTTGTTTTATATGTTTTACAGGATTTTTAATCTTTTTACCTAGCATTTGCCCTTCAATGGTTGTGTTTTGACCTCCCTCACGGTCATTCATGAGTTGCCACGATCGTGGAGCAAAAAAAGAGCAAAATTTCAGATCCAGCACAGACCACGGTCAGGCCGTGGTGGAGCCTACGGACTGTGGTGTGCCTGTAACTTTTGCCTCTTCATTTTCCTTCAGCTGTGTGGCTTAGATCAATCGAAGTCCTCTATAAATAGAGACATTTTGCAGCATTCCAAGGCACACTTAACTCATTTCCAAAGCAAAGCAAGTAGTTTAGTTTAGATTAGTTTTCTGTCTTAGTTTTAAGTGAGTTTTGAGTGTGAAAGAGTTTGATTCTGAGGTGGTTCCAAGCCCTTGGTGAAGGCCATTTCAGTCGAGTCCCTTCCACTCAAGATTTCACTTATCTTTTTGGTTAGTTTATCTTTAATCATGTCTCAGTAGTTTTCTTAGTCTAGGAATTTAGTAGTTTTTGGAATTATTATTGGATCATGTTTTAATTTATTCAATTGTGCTTATTTTTCATAATTGGTTTAATTTCGTTCTATTAAGTGTTTGACATGTTGTGAGTTGATTTTCAGTCAAAATTTGCTTGCACATTTGAAACAATTGGGTGAATATTCGAAAGACGACATTTAGTTATTGGACTACTTGAGTAGACATAGCATGACTTCGTCTGGAAAGAGAGATTTATATGTTAGGAGGGATAGTAAGTAATCAAAAATATTAAACTTGGATTAAGTCAAATTAGTTTAAAAGAACGAAGTTTGCTTGGTTTAGGCAAATATGATTGATTTCAAAAGAATAGATCAAGTTTCTTGATAAGATTACAATTCCTCAGAATTAACCAATTAGAGAATAGTACATGTTTATTCATTTTGATCCAATTCTCTTCCATAAATGTGAAAATTCCTAAACATTTTTCTCTTATTGATTTAAACATGTTTATTTGCAGTAGTTAATAGAACCCACTTGAAATTGACTTTTGCTTAGCATATTCTAACAAGACTAGGCTCAATAGATTAATTTAGTCCCTGACGAACGATATCTTTATCTATACTACGACCACCCGTGTGCTTGTGGCAGTGTTGATTACCAGGCTTCACATTGCCCTGCCATGTGGCATGGGCAGGCCATGCCAAGTCTCTATTTGGCAATTCCTTTGTTTCAACTTGCTGGCATGGTGTTGCTTCCATTTGACACGGTATCTACTTCCTTTTACAGACGTCCTTTAACTCTTCTTACCTTTTCCCTATTGTGTCTTGGGTCTCTCAAAGACCATGAGATTAGCGCTTAGTTTAACACCTACAAACATGCGAAATCTACATAAGTCTACTAAGTAGATTTTATTAGGAGCTAAAACTAAGTGCTAGAGGTATCACAATTGTATCAGTTGAGAACCGAACAGATACCCCTCTATAATGAAATTCTTGCTCGCCCTTACGTAAAACAGGAGGAAGCTACATTTTTATACATGCAGCAATTACATTTAGTGCATGTAATAAGTCCTTTAAAACCTTAGGCTTCCATATTGGACAAATTAATGTAGTCTCATTAGGGTTTGTAGAAAATATACTCACTAAATTTTGGAAAAGGAAAGAAAGAGAAAGGAAAATGGAAAATTAGTTTGGGTTTTTCAAAATCTACACAAAGCAACATCAAGGGGGAGAAAATATGCATCTTTAGTCACCCAAATCACCCAATCAACCAAGGCTATAACGCCCTAAAATGTTTGCTACTTATTTTGACTTTTGTGCTAATGTGTGATTATATGTCTGCTTTAGATTATTTATTTTCGATATACATACATGTTTAAGTTAATGTTAGCATTATTATTGGGGAGGATCGCAAGGTGAGCTATGGGTATTACCAAGGTCCTATTTCAAAAGGTGGAAAAAAGGAATGAGGTGGCCAAAAAATATATATATATATATATATTGAGGAGGGGGATGTGATATTTATCAGTAAACGGGGGGCTTGATTTTCTTTTTCTTTCCTCATTCACACATACACACACAGCCATTAGAGAGAGAAGGTGATTCATAAAGAGAGGAAGCAGAGGAGGAGAAGAACAAGAAGAAGAAGAATAAAGAAGAAGGAGAAGAGGGATTAGGAGTTTGGTGAAGAACTTGAGGTAACTAATATTACTTTCTCTAACCTAAAATTAATTAGGGGAAGATTATTTTGACGGTATATGCTTGAATTTAATGAATCTATTGAAGGTTGAAGCTATGAGTATTATGTTTTTTAGGTTTAATAGATTAGAAACCTATCTTCGGTTGTTATAAACCCACAATAAAAGTTTCATATTTACTTAGAATTTTTGAATTAATTGGATGTTGTGAGTTAATGGCTATGTTGTCAATTCGTTCATATATATGCTAGATTATGGATTTTTGGTTTGATTGCTTGTATTGTAAGAACAAGGTACTGGAAAATAGGTTTGATTTCAGATTCTTAGAAATTTTCTCTGCTGTTCATATTTTTCGGGAATTTTTGGCTTGGAAAATTTTTTTGGAAATTTTATGGTAGGTCCTACATGATGTTTGACATTGTTTTGCAAATTTTCATGAATTTTGGATGTGTAATTCATGACTTATGAATTTTCGATTGAAGTTGCCCTATTTTAGTGCACAATTTCAGTAGGTTGTTTCAATTTCTGTAAATTATTGGCTGTATGAAAATTATGCAAATATGACTGCAAATTCTTCATGCTATTTGGAAGTTTCATGTAAATTATTGTGAATGTTGGGTGTATATGTTTTGAGTTATGAATTTACAATTAGAGTTGTCCTGTTTGGTGTAGAAATTTATGCAAAAATTTGCCCATTGCTTTAATTTCTATGAATTATTGGGTTTGAGAACAATTATGAAAATTATGCTGAATATTCTAAATCTTTTTTTATGCAAAGTTTCATGAATTTTGGATGTGTACTTCATGAGTTATAATTTTTTTAATTGAAACTGTCCTATTTTAATTCACAATTTTGGCCACTATTTTAACTTTTGTGTAGGATGGGGTTGGAGGGAAATTATAAAACTTTTACTATATATTATTCATGATATTGGCCAATGTTTTATAATGTTTCATGAACTTTGGTTGTGGATTCCATGAGTTATGACTTTTTGAGTTAAATTTTCAGTTTTTAGTAATTTTGCCTACTATTTAAATGTATGGGAATTATTAGACTGGTGAAAATTTTTGAAAAATTTTCCTTGGATTCTTTATATTACTTATCAATTTTCTAAAAAACATTTGTAAAGGTGGGTTGTGTATTCGCTAAGTTATGAATTCTAGAGTGAAATTGTCTTATTTAGTGTAATTACAGGCTATTTGTATGTTTAATCTATACATTAGATATGGAAGGGCCATCATTGAGGATGATAAATTTCAATGTAGTGGAATGAAGTACTAAAAGTTTATCGAAACTATTTGGAGTTGAACTATGCCTTGGTTTGATTATATTTTGTAATAAATTGAATAAATTATGAATATAAGTTCTTTGAAAAATAATAATGCGATAGTATGAAATTTATGATCTTACTAAGTTATGTTTTTATGGCAAAAGAGGTTCATCTCTTGCCTGAGGCTGTTATGTTGCATTTTATAGTTATGTCTATAGTAGTTATTATCATTATGTTCAAGTTACCTAGTGGGAGTAGTTCTAGCTAATCCCTCTTAGATATGAATGTCTGTCTTACATATTATATGAGTCATGTGAGTCCCTAGTGAGAAGGGTTTACCCTAAACTTACTAGGATGTGAATGTGACTCCATGGTTTGTGTTTGCATGTAGTTCACATCCTCTACACCAAGTGTGCCTAGTTGGTACCATATGAATAAGTTACAGCTGGTCCACTAATGGTTGGTACCATATGAATGAATTACAGCTATTCCACCAGGATGTATTTGTCCCCCTTATGTCGTGATGGTTCTTTACGTGGATCATTATTTGATTTCACCTAAACTAAAGAGTTTTAGTTTAGGTAACAAGAATTGGTTTTGCACTTGGATTTGGATTTCAGATTTGAGTTTGGATTTAAAGGATCATTCAGGATATCTATGAGTTTGCAATTGATTTTAAAGCATATGTGTGATTGGTAAATATGTTCAAAGAAATACATTATGTGTTTGTGGCTAATATGTGAACTGTATCAAGAAATGTGCTTTGATGTATATGTCATCTGTGGCTATGGGCAGGCCATTGGTTTTACTTAGCAGACTTTACTTTCTTTTAGACTTCAATGAGTACTTGGACTCTGAAAGACGTGGTCAGTATGAGATAATCATGGTTAATTTAGTGAATATACTACCAATGAAGTCTATTTAGGGTCTCAAGTGGAAACAGTCCCCAAATCATACCTGGTATGGGACAGGTATGACTAAGTTAATTTAATTGCCCATCTATAACATATATGTGTGGTTGTGTGTGTGTTTTGTGAAGTTTGGGAGCATATTGGATATGAAATATATGGATCTATTTTTGAAGCATGAGAATGTTTTATGTCTCTTTTTGTATGCTAGATGTTATGTTCTGTTTATATGTCATAAGATATATATGCTGTGTGATTATGTGTTAACTGGTTAATATGTAAAGTGCAACAATGCGGAAGGTATGTGTTATTCAATGGGCTCGAGGAACTTATGACCTCATAATTTTGCAAATTTTTGAAAGTGAAAGGAAGCCATATGAGCATACACAGGGCTAAGTGTTACATGCACTTTTTGGAGAGTGAAGCTGGAAATGCAGACCTTATTATGTGTTTATGTTATGGATTATCTTTAGTAAAAATGAGGTGGATGCAAATATATAAGACTGTGTATGGTCTAGGTAAGTATAAAAATGCATGTTTTTGGTCACCTCATTGAATTTGACTAAATTCTAGTCAAGCCTTTTGTTGTGCTTGTCTTCTAATAGGTTAATTAAGGTCAATAAGTTTAGAAATCCTAGTGGATGTTGCTAATTGAACATTCATAGTGGTGATGTGTCTGCCACCTTTGGGTGGGGCCATTTCAAAGACACTAATGGTACATGCATAGGATGCACATATCAAGAATCTCAATCCTTATTTATGACAATCATACACCAAATCAAAGCCATACAATGAGCAAGCTACTAGTAGAACCTCATTTTAGAGAAAGTAGAGCTCTCCTCTCATGTGCTTAGATGATAGTAAGGGTTTGCTTAAAAACTCATTCCAATGATTCTGCCATAAGCTTCCTAAAATCCTCAATTCTCCACCATGAGAATATAAATGCATGATGACAATCTAGAGGAATTTTAAGAGGGTTATAAATACGAGGAGTTGATAAATGATTTAGAAAAATGTGAAGCTCAGTAGTTAAAAGACAAAAGAGCACCAGCAATGCCTATGAACATAGGCACACCAAAACAACACACCTCATTTGTAAACCATAAAAAATGCACCTAGAAGAAAAGAGTTAGGAAAAATTAAAAGTATACCAAAAATTTTATTATCTTCCCGCCCCCCAAAGGTAAGGTGAAATGCTTAGTAATTAGTATGAGTGATCATGAAAAATGTACATATTTTAACTCAAGTCCCATCAAGTGACATCTACAAGCGAATGTCAAAACAAAGGGGAGTGTTCTCTTATCTACATTATCATCATTCCCTCTCTACAACAATCAACTCAAAACCACCAATTACTCTTATTACCCACAAACAATCCATCATAATTCTAAGAAATGAGGCTCCTTTAGTCTTGACTTGCGCATGGAAAGATTTGTTTGACTTAATGCTAATTGAAAAGAATTATAACAAATAAGATCGATTAAAGGACCAAAAGGGTTAGCAAGGGCTGCATATTCATTGAAGAGTGGCTATTTGATTATTGTAACTTTCAAAACATATAAAGAATGCCTCCGTCATTTCATAAACATGTGTATAATAGATGGATCTTAAAGAGAGTTAGGTCAAGTTCTAGAGAATACCAATCTTAGAACAGACACTCATGGCAGGAAATATAGACTAAATGTGATGAATTAGTTTAACAAGCCTTAAAAGTCCCATAGTTTCACCTACCACGGTTGCTCTTAAATCTTACGGTAAGCATTGGAGTATGAGCTGACGAAAACATAGGCCAAGACCTATCATACACGCCCTAATTATATACAATTGTATCTAAGCAAAAAAGGAATGAATATCGATCAAGGCTGCACAAACTCCCTAATATAATTTACTAAAATTAAGAATCTTTTTGGTGTTTTTGAAATTTTTTTCACTTTTTTTTTTTTTTTACTTTCAAAAATGTTGGAGGTATGCCTTGTACCCACACTAACATAATGTTTGCATTGTGGGAATTAAGCCTACAGAGGAAGAAAATGAAAGAATAGGAATGATTATGTATTAAGAGGGATTTAAAAATACCTTAAAGGGCAAAGGATGGAAATATTATTATGACAAAATCACATGAAAATACAAACACATATTTACAAATAGGAATGTAACACCTATCCTACATGCAAGCTATTTGTTTATGTTAACTACATTCTGAAGACCCCATTAACAATCACAAACATATCCACTTAACATGAAAAAAACACTTTCAAACACCATCCAAAATTCATTCTATTGTAAAGGGTCATAGAATAACCAATGCTCCTCAAAAAGGCCCTTGTCTATTATCACAATCAAATTCAATCACTTTTAATCAAGGGTTAAGGGAAAGAAGTGAGAAACAATCGAAAGAGCATAAAGCCCACACCTATATAAGTAACCTCCCTTTAATGTAAGATTTACAATTTCCCCATAAATCTCATATGCAATAAAGGGTAGATTGGGGAGGGGGATACAATTCACAAACTCATTGGGTCCCATCGGGCCTAGATGGCAGCCAAATGGTGAAGGAAATGATGAGCCTTCTTGATTTAGTATATACATGCAAAGCAACTCTTTATGTTGCGTTAATGTTTCAACTTACTGCCAAATTAGCTCATTTTGTCTTATCCTCTCTTCCAACTCCCATAATTTTCTAATTGCTCTCTCCTCTTTCCTCCCTACTCTCACTGCTGCCTTTCCTTTGTCTAGACTAGACCTGATCAAATTGAAGGTCAGGCCAGTTGAGGGCCAGTAGACAGGATTTTCTCTACGCTGACCCTACGTGACCCTCATGCGGGTCAAGATACCCTTGACCTTGATCTTGTAAGTATCCTCGGGTCATTGGGTTAGATTCAACCCTTAAACCTCTCGATATAGAAAATGAGATTTTTTACTAAGCCTTTTTTTATTATAAAGGTCAATATTAAACATCTTACAAAATAAAAAGTCAAACGATAATATAATACTCCAATGAAGCGTATCGCAACTACAAGCACTCTAATGCGTAATTTAGTAATTAAACCAATAGACTAATTAATTTACTAAAATGACTAGCCCAAACATCAGAGAGAAAGCATTAGAAAGTTACAAACTAGCGAGATTTGGTGAGGTGATTGGGGGGAGGATGCTAAAGGGAGATGAGAAAGTGAAAGTGAAAGTGAAAAAGTTTTGAACAAATAAAACTGAAAGTATCTTATTTTTATTTTAATTTTTAATTTTTTTTAAAAATTCAGGGCCAGTAGGTCGGGTCAGAGGGTCAAAACCTTTATCTAAGCCTGACTCTCATCAAAGTCGGTTATCCTAAATTTGAGGGTCGGGGTGAGTTCAGAGACAAAAAAAGCCGACCCTGACCCTTATTTTTTAGGGTCGGGTCGAGCAGGTCCTCGACCCTTTGATCAGTTCTAGTCTAGACACATAACCCCTAATCTACGTGATTCCATCATCTACAGAGTCCATTTGATCGACCATGCAACTCACGTCTTGATGCATCTCATTATAGTCAGCGAATGAGTAGGCCACCTCAAGCTTAATGTTAGCAAAGGACCGGAAGAATACCTTATCATAAGGGATTTAGCCTAGAGAGGAAGAACCACCCATTTCAAATGAAGCTAGCGGTTATTGTAGTGCTTCTTAGTCATTCCCTGCGTCCTCATCAATATCATTACCCTCACCATTGTCATTCTCATCTCTTTTTCATTTACTACATGTACCTCTTCATGCACCCCTTTATGCACTTTGCACATTCTACTCCATTATAAGACAAATTCTCTCTATTTGTAATCATACTTCATCCTGCATTAGGGAAATTAAAAGAGGTTTTCTTATGATGTAGATAAGAGTAGGCACCACCCTTCGTCTCAAAGATTACTGTGCATGCTAAGGTGGCTAAGTCCAACGTCTCTTCTATAAATCGGGCCTCCAAAGTGCCAAACTTTCTCTCTAAGCCTAAGCTCTTAGCAATCACTATAATGATGCCGTTACACCTATTACATTTTTATGGCGGGTCTTTACAACTTTAACTAGGTTCTAGAGATAAAGGCACCTATGTCCACACGGTTATCGTCAAAAGCACCCCAAATAATGAATAATTCTCCCTTCTTAAACACATTTTCACTATCATGATGCCCAAACACCAAATTGGCCATATTGCATTGGAGGTATTAAATGTTGATGTTACAAATATTGATGGCTTTCGAATGCCTAAAATGAAAATTATAAGCCTACCGCATCTATAATAGTGGACCTTTCTGTTACTGTTTCTAATACTAAGGTAGGTGGAGGGTCGGGCTTTCGAGTTTCAAGCACATCCTTCTAGACATCATTGTAGATGGAGAGATGGAGGAACTTGTTAAAGTCACTCAGGCTCATTGTAAAATCATCATTGAACATCCTAAACTTGATTAACACTTCCTTACCTTCGTAATGACCACTCCACCAAATCAACATGTAAGTAACTCAAGAAACTCAAGAACCCTAATGGTAGACAATCATATACCTCACAAGTGAAGGTGACAAATTTAACCAACTGAAATTCCAAAGGAACCATAATAAGTCATCCAACATATCCAATGCCCTTAATGTATCATCATTCAAATACTAGCAACAACAACAACAATAAAAACAATTCTCAATGTGGGTCTTGCTTGCATAAGGTCTGGTGATATCTAGATGTCAGCGACTTTATCTTTACAGGTATCATCACCCACAAAAAGATCCATTCTAATAGATCCACAAAAGATTTGAGAAAGAAATTATGGATTTAAAAATCTTTTGATACAAAAAATTATAGCAGAAAATTACAAATACTAGCTAGTTGTAACACTAAATAAAAATAGAGACATGTATGGTAACACAAAATAGTAAGTTACACAAAAACTACTAAGGGAAGAACAAGTAGCAAGCTAGATGAAGTTTGCAACCTTAATCTTAGACCTCTATAACTTTCTGTCTTGAGTCATATCCTCCATTAATCCTAAAGCTTTTAATTGCGTCTCATGACCTTATCCCAATTCTTTCTAGGTTTACCTCAACCCCTTCTACACTCCTACAAAGCTATCCTTTCACATCTCTTCCCTAGTTCATTCATGCTCCTTCTCTTTATATGACCAAATCACCTAAGTCTAACCTCTCTCATCTTATCCTCTATGCAAATACTGGGGTTTGCAAATTAACCTACTTAACATCTTAACTTTTTTCCTTTGCTTATCATTTTCAACCACCCTCTATGGCTCGGCAGAAGCATTAAAGGTTGGACATTAAATTTTCCTTGATTCTTTTTTGGAGGGGGATTGGATGAAGATGTACCTTTAAAGGACCTCTTGTGATTTGAAAGTGTAACATCCCAAATGCACATAACCCACTATTTGCATCATCTTCATTAATTTTGCCTATTAGAAGTAATAATCTAATGATCAGTGCATTATTGTTGTCCAAAGAGGACAAGACTTCGCTCATAAATAATAAATATAGCAAAGCTAAACATCGATTATCACCACAAGGCATTCACACAATCACAAACTATCAAGCCATACATAAACAGTTTCTAACTATGTCAAGTTTTACACCAAAATAAGGTAATTCTTTGCAGAGTATATACTTCTAACATCAAAATATTTCACAATATGGTTCTAAAGGCTTCTTAGCACTAATACAACCTTGTTCCTTTCAGGCTTTCTTCGTCACTTATCTCCTTCGGTCTAACTGCTAGGCTAAGGGTAATTCACTAAACATTTGCCTAAAACAAAACATGAAAATATTTCGAACTGTGAGTTAAAGCTCAGTACATGCATTTCTGTATTGTTAAATGTTCATTGAAAAGCTGGTTAGGCCCACATTGCAATTCATTTTAATTTAAAATAAGAAATGAGATCAATCTAAAACTGCATTGTCAATTATTATTCGATAGTGAACCCCTAGTAACTGTTACAATGTGAAGATAGATGTACACTGCCAAGCTAATTGGGGGACCTAGGCTGAAGGTGCGTGGATAATTGAAGGGTAATGCCCTATAACTGATAAGTGATGGGGTCACTAATTATGAGATAATTTGTTGATTAAACTGATTCATTGATGTACTTATCAAAACATTATAATTTTGATAAATACTTGTTGATTTCTAAAGATACAGGCAATGAATGTACCTGGCACTTTTAATGAAATCTTACTGAGTATAACTATGCACAAAAAGGAGAAAAAATGATAGATTAGGCCCTAATTTTGTGTAAAAATATCATTATAGGTACATATAGTTAGCAAATGTACTTATTTTCATAGTTGATAGTTTCAATTAAAAAAAAAAAGAAGGTTTAACATGAGCTAAAATAAATAACTCTCAACTTAATCTCCTAACCTTAGCTTGAGACCTAGTTTCCCAATTTAGAAAGCTTAAAAAGTCCCACAAAACTTTCAATTACAAAGCAAAATATGATTCCCACAATAGGGTTTTCAAAATTGAGCTAGAATACAAAGGTGCTGGTTTTGGTCTAAGTCCTAGAAACATAGCCCTAACTTTTTTCAAAGAACTCAGATTAAAGCCATTCAAAAGGCATTTGAAAGACAACTCATGGATCTAACTACCTACAAAAAATTACAATTTGTTAATGGGCTTATCATTACCCGTTTAATTGCAAAGTCTTCCCTATTTTCAACCTGGTCATAGCTACACCGCTTTTGCTTTCCCCCTTCTTTTCACATAATTCCCCATCTAAAAGTACCCCTTAAAATCATTCAACAAAGCCTTGGTTCTTCTCATTACCATACAAAGCCATATTACTCAATTTCACTCGATAGTCATCTACATCACATTTTCAAGTCTTCTCTTTCTCAAAGCCACTCAAAATACTTCCATGATCTTACTTAGTTGTATAAATGAGCAAAAAGCCCTTTATAATCAATTGAGGAAATTCTCATAATCCACCCATTTTACAAGAATCACACCAAGTCATTTTCTAAGCTAAAGAACACATCTAAGATTCATCTTACATTCAAATATACACACATAACATGCTTGATACCAAAAGAAAGCCAAACCATGCATAATCATTACAAACCTAGTTTATAACCAACTTGCACTCACCTTCAACTCATTAAAAATCACACCAACACCACCATAATTATTGATGATGCTAAAAATTTCCCAATCAAACACAAAACAATCCATAAACATCAATTAAAGCTAAGCTTGCATGATTTAGGAACCATCTGAACTCCCACATACTTTCAAGCTTCACCAACAATTTAAACACCAAAATAACTCTTATTTCTACCAAAAAAAATTGGTCAACAATAAAAAATAGCAAAACAAGAATCAAAACCAATACACAAATCAAAATCAACAAGAACAAGGTTAGGGTTACTCACTTGATGCTTAAAAGAGGGGTGAGAAAAGTGGTTGATGAGGGTGGGGGTTGAG
>NCQV01076706.1:6012-18947 GCA_002740545.1 Lophocereus schottii | reverse complement strand
GGAGCTTGTAACAGAGAAGAAATTTTCAAGTATTGGAAAAGGGAAATGAATAGTGCCCTAGACCTAAATAACACATAGACCGCTGAAAATTTCCTAAACTATATGGAACCTAGTTTTTTTTGGCACTGTAGCTAATTGGTATGACTCATTAGATGATGAAGGGAAAAATGTATTAAGAATGATGGAAACGCCTGCCACCATGTTTGAAAAATTATGGAGGGAAATCAAAACAGAATTTATGGGGTTAAAATTAATGCAAAAGAAAAAGCTATAAAACGACAAAGAAAGGTTAATAACATAAAGCTTTGGGACATGAGGTATCTGAAAAATATATTGCTGATTTCAATTAATATTATTAAAAATTAGGCACAATGAAACCAATATGTTTTATAACAAATTAACCTATATTTGATAAATTCCACAATCAATGAAAAATATATTACATGACTTGAAAAAGTGGATGTCATTATACTCTTAGTACAAGAATCTGTTATTTCAGAAAATGGGTTAATAATCACTGTCTTAATCTCTAAAAACAAAAGAAAATGAAAAAACGACTTCTAAGCTATTAAGATACTCCTTATCAATGGAAATGAGCTTAAGAAGAGACGAAAAAGAAAATTTTATTAGAAAAAGAGCTTTAGCAAGCAAAGGGAAGAAAAATACAAAAGAAAGTATTACAACAAGCCAAGCCGAAGATTTTTTTAGAAAAATAGCTTGTTGTCCGGCAGTAAAAAATAGCTGTAAGTGCTAGGCATATGGAGAATTAGGTCATTACGCAACAAATGCAGAAGTAGGAAGAACAATAAGCTTATTAAAATATTGGGTATTTTACACTATTTTGAGCTAAGTGTGGAAGAAGCTCTATACAGAAAGTAATTAAGAACAATAAGCTCTATACGTGGCCCTGAAAAACAATAAGGGAAATGTTGAGATAGCAATGGAAGATCAATATGAAGAAAGTAATTATGAAGAAACTAGGTATATGATGGAAAACAGCTCAATCAGTCTTGCTGATCTTTAAGGAGAAGAATTTATAGTGGATAATAAGAATGAAAATGTCAAAGGAGATTAAGTCATTCATATAATACAGAAAGGTATTATCTATAAAAAATTTGTCTTTTAATTAACAAATAAGAACGTATGCAAAATGATGGAAGAAGATTTAGAGATAAAATACTATGAACATGATGTAGAAGAAGTTAGTCTTATTAATTGAAAAAACATTCTTAAGCATAACAAGGATTAAAAGTATAGATATATTCATATTGGGAGTGTCCAATTTCAAATTACGTCATTAATTATTACGACAGAAATATTAACTTTAATGTTTTATCCTGTGATGTTAGACATATTAAATTTAATAATCAAATTATCACAGGAATTAAGAGTAATTTGTGTAATGGTTTATTAGGATTCAATTACCAGCCTAAATATTATGTGATCCTAAAAGATGAATTTATTTGAACTTCCTATCCCTTAAGATAAAAGCAGTTGGGATGGATATAAAAAGAGAAGGTTACCTACTATGGATATTTTGAAAATTATTCTATAAATTAGATAATTATATATACCTAAAGACTAAGATAACGACAATAGAGGCAGAAAAATTTGAAAGTCCAACTCAAATACAAAAAATTAAACGGATAAAATCCAATCTATAGGAGATAAAAATTGATAGGCCATGGATTTCTAATTTTACCAAACCCACAAGAATCAATACAAAAAATATAATAAAAATTAATGAGAATAGAAAAATTACCATTAAATTCTAACTATTAAGAAGTATGAGTGCAAGATCAGAATGGAGAGAAGGATCTTCGGCGGCTAAAAAAGAGCTTAAAGAAGATGATACAATTAGTATGATCAATTAAGTGAAAAAATTAAAACTAAACAATCCTGAGATTCGAAAGAAAATATTAAAAATTATCCTTGCTCAATCAAAACACTTCTATATTCCTCAAAGCAAAAACCAAAGAATATCAAATTCTAACTACAAATCTTTACCAATCATCATTCAAATTAATTTTAAAAATTGGGATATTTATGTTACTTTAAAAGTTCAAGATAATTTTGAGTTAAAAATAATAGCACTCCTTGATAGTGTCACATACCTGAACTGCATCAAGGAAATATTAATTCCATCCCAATATTATGAAGGAACAAAAGAACCACTTCTTAGTACTAGTGGAAATCCACTGCAAATTAAATAAAAATTACCTAACATTTATATTTGTAATAAAGAATATTGTGTCAAGATATTACTCTTAGCATTCCTTTTACTCAAATTTATTCTTTTACTGTAAATCAAGAAGACATTCATACCAATATTATGAAATTTGAAGATTAAAAACTTCAAGAAATAATACTTTCAATTCATGACGATTCTAAAAAGTCCTTTGGGAAAGCCAAACATCTGATTCTAGTCATTCTAACCCCTCGGATGAAGAAGTTTGTTCTCACAATTATAATATTATTGCATAATATCAATCTCAAGAGGAACTCCTCTTCAATATCATTGAAAGAATTGAGGAACCAGAAATCAGAACTCAATACCTTCACAAGCTTAAAAGCTTATTACTAAAATAGATAAAGTTATCAAATCAAGAATTCAACCATTTAGCATAAAGCAAGTACTTGAAACTTATGAAGAGCGAGGTTTAAGTCTCTCAAAACTTGTAATAGTCAAAGAATTTAAACAAGGATTGAATCAACTGAAAGCCAAATTTAAAAAATTAAGAAACTATATTAAAACACAAAATCTCCTTGAGAAATCAAACTCAATCCTCATTTCTCAAATTCAAGACCTTGAGAATCTAGTCTCTTCACCCGAATTTTCAAAATCTCCCAATCAGCCTCCATCATCTTCTTCTAAATTAAGTCCAAATAATCCAAATCATGAATCATTCCTTCCAGTTATTAATTGTATTGATTTCAAAAATGGCATGTTTCTATTGCTATTATTGTCAAAGATTTAAAACTTCATTCTCTCGCTCTGCTAGATAGTGGTGCTGATATAAATTACATTCAAGAAGGTTTAATCCTTGCAAAATATTTTTGAAAAAAACAAGAGAAAAAATGACTAGTTCTACTGGATTTAAACTTCAAATTAATTACAAGCTTTCAAATGCTTATATTTGTAACAATGAATATTTCTTCAAAAACGTTTTTATACTTGTCAAAAATCTCAAACAACAAGTCATCCTTGGAACTCCCTTCCTTACTCAAATATATCCTTTTATTGTTGATTCCAAAGGAATTTATTCAAATATTCTCGGAGAAGAAATTAAATTCGAATTTTCATCTCCTATAAAAAATAAAGATATTGTTGCTCTTCAAGAAGCTTCAATTTCAAAAATTATTTCTGCTAAAGAAAAACAAATAACTTTTCTTCAAACAGAAATCATTCAAGCCAGTATTGAAGAACAATTTGTTGTACCAAAGATTCAACGAAAAATTCAAACAATCAAAAAATTATTTGAAGAGTATGTCTTTGCTGATATCCCAAATACCTTTAGGGATAGAAAGTAACATATGGTAGAATTACCCTATGAAAAGGATTTTAATGAAAGATATATTCCAATAAAAGCACGTTCTATTCAAATGAATAAATAGCTTTTAGAATTTTGTAAAAAAAGAAATTCAATCTTTATTTACCAAAAGGCTCATTAGATCCTCTAACCTCTAAATCTCCTTGGAGTTGTGTAACCTTCTATGTCTACAATCAAGCAGAAAAGGAACATGGTGCTTCTAGATTAGTCACAAACTACAAACTAGTCAACAAACTTCATTAATAGATAAGATATCCAATTCCAAAGAAAAAAGATTTACTAGGAAGATTATGTGATGCAAAAAAATTTTCAAAATTTGATATGAAATCTAGCTTTTGGCAAATTCAAAATTGCTGAAAAAGACAATATAAAACTGCATTCATGCTTCTATTTGGACACTACGAAAATGTGATGCAATTTGAACTCAAAAAGGCTCCTTCTGAATTTCAACATGTTATAAATAACAAACTTAATGATTATTCCAAATTTTCAATAATTAACATCGATGATGTTCTAATTTATTCCAAATTTTCAATAATTAACATCGATGATGTTCTAATTTATTCAAAAAATTTGGACCAATATTTCAGGCATCCGAAAGCATTCTTCAATATCATCAAAAGAAATGGTTTAGCCGTTTTTGCTTCAAAAATAAAATTGTTTCAAACAAAAATTTGGTTTTTAGGCCATGACTTTTTTTATGGTACTATTAAACCTATCCAACAATGCATTGGATTTGCAAATAAATTTATAGATGAAAATCAATTTCAAAACTTTTCAGTTATCTCAATTATGTTGTAGATTTTTCTTGAACTTCGAGAAATTTGCAAATCATTACTTCAAAAAGTAAAGAAAAATCCTCCTGCATGGTCTCATGAGGATATCAAATAGTCATATATATATCAAGAGTAAGGTCAAGTCACTCCCATATCTTAGCATACCAAATCCATATGCATTCGTAGATGCATCAGACAATAGTCTTTGCAGAATTCTCAAGCAGCGTCTTGAACTAAGTCTTAAATAGTTAGTAAGGTTCCATAGTGGTGCCTAGACTAGACCTCAAATTCATTATTCCACAATGCGAAAATGCAACAAAAGTTTTACAAAATATGTTTGAAATCTTGTCTAAAAGCAAATTTTGCTCACTAGCAAACAATATTTTCAATTTTCAATTTTGATATTGGATTTAATCATGGAGAAAACAATTCCCTCCTTGACTTCCTCTGTAGGGAATTTCTTCAAGCAAAGTAACTTTGCTTCAATTCCTCATTTTCATATGTCATCCACATCCAAATCAACCCACATTCAAAATCTAAACAACCTCAAATATATTAAAGAACCCCTTCTATTTTACGTCAAAGATCAAGCCAATAAATCCTATATTACTCCTTTCCAAGGTCCTCAATACCATGAATATGCCATCTTTATCCGCTATGATCGATGGTACTCAAGTTCATAGACTTCCTTTTATTCATGTTTAACTATACTCAAGTTCTATAGTTCCCTTATACAAAAATTCTATGATCATCCAGTACTGATCACAGTACTCGGTGGTTACATTCAATCGATCCATTTTCATGAGCAATTTATCACAGATTATTGGTTGCTACTTGACCAGCATATTATCCAATTTATTCAATAAGTTTTCCCAGATGCACACATCTATCCAGCCTAGGGGCACTGGTTCTTTTACACTGAACATTCATGTTCATCATCACCTACATCTCCTTTATACTCAAGCATAGCCGACTGTCACACTCAATTGCCACCTACTTGTCTTCAAGACCACTGGTGCAGTAACATCCCTTGGAATTTTGACATGCAAGCCTCGAAAGTATTTTAGTATGGTTTCTTAATTTTTTAACTTCGGCTTTGAGTTGATTTAATCCTTGTCCCTCAAAGATTTTGAGTATTTGCTTTAGGCTAAAAGCTTGTAGTTTTTATTTGACAACTTGCTAGGGGCTTTCTAAGGACTCACGGAAGGCTAACCAATGTTGCTGACCAACACAGCTTCCAAGCCAGGTGACCGGCTTGTCTCCATCTTGATAAAGATATTTATATGTCATTAAGGATTAACTAACTTTCTTTAAGCTAATTGAGTAGTCCTTCGACTAATCAAAGGGCTTTTGCCTAGATGTATGATGGTACAATTAAACAAAAAGTTAATTAAAGCATAATTAGGCACTCAATAAACACTTGGCTAGTTTGACTAGGCACTTGTCTATTGCTTGGCTAACTTGACTAGATACTTGGTTAACACCTAGGTACTTGACTCAAACACTTGGCTCTGATATCAATTGGGGATAGGACTGAGTGCAGTTTTTTAAATTTGAAATAAATTGCAAAACTTGATTAATTAATAGTAAAACTTAATTAACAATCAATTAAAGCAATAAACATGACAAAATAACAAATTAGGAATAGTGAAATGAATAAAGAAAACTTTGATAAATTAAATCAATATGAATGGTCCTAACTAGTAGGAATGTGATGGAATAATACAAAAGGAATGGAATCATGCATAAAATATGAATAGAGAATAGTGAAGGTTGTTGAATGAACTCACTAATGTTGATTGAATACTGCGGATTGATTACAACGAGAGGATAAGGAAAGAAAGCGGGGAAAGGGATATGTACAAGGAAGTGAGGTAGATAAGTTCTGCCGTTGCTTTTGACTTTGAAGCCTTTATATAGGTCCAAAAAGTAAATGTACAGTACAAGATGTTAATTAACATGATAAGATTTCTGATATTTGGATAATGTTATTGAGGCATCTTAAATAGTGATATGATCTTAAACAGTTGTACGCAGACAATTTTGAATGGTTGACATCTGACAAGCTTGCAAAAATTTGACAGCTGCGTCTTGATTTTTATTATTGCATGCTTACGTGTCGTGCTTGCTTATCGAATTTCAAGGGGTTTTGCCATATATTGTCCCCTATTGGTTGCAGAGTTTAGAATATTCTTGCAATATGTTGCACTGATGAACTTGAATGCAAGTAGGTGGCAATGAATTCTGATTCNNNNTTAAATTATACCGAGATGATCTCTTGGAGTAGAAGAATCCATACTCATCGGCTGGACAAATGTGTGCATCGCGAATAAGTCATTGAATAAATTCGATGAATTGCTTATCAAGGGGTTGCCAATAATTGGTGATGTATTGTCTAAATTAGACAGTTTGAATATAACCAGTTGATAACTGATGACTATAGAGTTGTTGCAAAAGTGATTTATAGAACTTGAGTATTTTTAAAGATGCATAAAAGGACTGCGATGAATTAGAGAGCCTTTGATAAGAGTAATAAAGAGTTCATTGTCCTAATCTCTGAGGTAAAAGATAAGAGGTTCTCGAATGTCTTTGAGATTGATTGGATTTTGAACATAGGTTGATTTGGTTGTGCATAACATATGAAATTGAGGAATTGAAGCAAAATTACTTTGCTTGAAGATATTCCTTAATGAGGAAGTTATGAAGGGAATTGTTCTCTTCATGAATTCACTATCAAAATTGAAAATGAAAGTATTGCTTGCTAGTGAGTAAAAATTTGATTATTTTGATTTTGTAAAACTTCTTTTGCAATTTTTTCAATCAATTCTTAATAAGAAATTTTTGAAATATAAATCATCTTGAAAGTTGGGAATACGTAATAGATAAAACATCCTTTTTAATTACGAAATACTAAACTTGAAGTCCAGTTCAAGCTCCACTATGGAACTTTACTAATTGTTTAGAATTTGGTTCAAGATGCTACTTGAGAATTCCGCCAAGACTACTGTCTAACACGTTGATTTCAATTATCATGAATGCATATGAATTTGGTATGGCAAGACACAGGAGTGAATTGACCTTACATTTGATAGATATGACTATTTGAGTATGCTTATGAGGCCATGCTGAAAGATTTTTCTTGAGTCTTTGAAATTAAGCTTTGCAAATTTCTCGAAGATTAAGAAAAATCTACAACATAATTGAGATAATCAAAACTGTTGCAATTGATTTTTATGTTTGATTTCATTAGGAAATTCATCTACAAATTCTATGTATCGTTGAATGGCTTTAATAGTACCATTAAAAATATCATGGCCTAAAAATCAAATTTTTGTTTGAAATAATTTCATTTTTAGAGTAAAAGTAGTTAAACCATTTCTTTTAGTGACATTGAAAACTATTTTCAGCTGCTTGAAATGTTGGTCCAAATTTTTTAAATAAAGAAGAACATTATCGATCTAAACTATTGATAATTCAGAATAATCATTGAGTATCTCGTTCATAATGTGTTAAAATTCAAAAGGAGCATTTTTGAGTCCAAATGGTATCATGTTCCATTCATATTATCCAAATAGAACTGTGAATGTAATTTTGTATTTATCTTTCTCATCAATTTGAATTTCCCAAATGCCATATTTCATATCAAATTTTGAAACTATTTTTGCATCATATGATCTTCCTAATAAATCTTTTTTGTTAGGAATTAGATATCTTATCCATTAAAAAACTTTGTTGAGTGGTTTGTAATTTATGACTAAACTAGGAACACCACATTGCTTTTCTACTTGATTATTGACATAGAAGGTTACATAACTCCAAGAAGATTTAGAAGATCTAATGAGCCTTTTGCCTAATAAAGGTTGAATTTTTTTTTTGGCAAAATTCTAAAAGAATTTTATTCATTTGAATAGGACGTGCTTTTATTGGAATATTTCTTTCATCAAAATCTTTTTCATATGATAATTTTACCATATGCTGCCTTCTATCCTAAAAGGCATTTAGGATATCAGTACAGACATATTCTTCAAATAATTTCTTTATTTTTTAAATTTTTTGTTAAATTTTTGGTATAACAATTTGTTCTTCAATACTGGCTTGAATAATTTCTGTTCGAAGAAAAAGCTATTCGTTTTTCTTCAGTAGAAATAGTTTTTGAAAAGGAAGCTTCTTGAAGAGATGCAATATCTTTAATTTTCACAAAAGAAGAAAATTTGAATTTAATTTCTTTTCCAAGAATATTTGAATAGATTCCTTTGGAATTGACAGTAAAAAGATATATTTGAGTAAGGAAGGGAGTTCTAAGGATGACTTGTTGTTTGAGATTTTTGACAAGTATAGAAACATTTTTGAAAGAATATTCATTATTGCAAATATAAGCATTTGAAAGTTTGTAATTAATATTAAGTTTGGACCCGGTAGCACTAGTCATTTTCTCTTTTGTCTTTTCAAAATATTTTGAAGGAATTAAACCTTCTTTAATACAATTCATATCGACACCACTTTCTAGCAGAGCGTTAGAGTAAAGTTTGAAATCTATGACTGTAATAGCAATAGAGACATACCATTTTTGAAAATCAATGACAGAAAGGAATGCTTCATGATTTTAATTTTCTAGACTTAATTTAGGAGAAGACGGAGGAGATTTCAAAGCCTTGAATGTGAGAAAAGAGGATATAGTTTGATTCCTTAGGGAAGATTTTGTATTTTAATATGGTTTCTTAATTTTTTAACTTCGGATTTGAGTTGATTTAATCCTTGTCCTTCAAAGATTTCGAGTATTTAGGCTAAAAAGCTGTATTTTTTTACTTGATAACTTTATCTTTGAGTAATAAGCTTTTAAGCTTGTGGAGGCGTTGAGTTTTATCTTCAGATTCCTCCATCTTTTCAGTGATATCAAAGTGTGTTTTTCCTAAGATTGATCTTTTATAATAACATCACAATTGTTAGGACAAAGAGTAATGTCTTCATCTGCGGATATAGAACAACTTGAATCAGGTGTTTAAATTTCACAATGGGCTTCTTTATGAATTAAAAGGAAAATTATTATTTCTTCAAGTTTTTTGTCTTCAAGTTTGATAATATTGCAATGAATACTACCTCGATTTACCTTAAAGGTATTGTAACACCCCCAGCCCCTAAGGCCAGGAGCGTTACATTTTCTTAACTTTTTACTTAAATTCTGGGGTGAAACGGACAGAGTTTTCCCTAAAAATTGACCGTTTCTAGGCTAAAAGCCTTACAATAAACTTTTGCAAATCAACGGAAGCGTAAAACATTTAAAAGAAGCTAAATGGCTGCAAGCCAGAGTTCATAACTCAACGAGCCAGTCGCTCGAAGTATGCCAAACTGAATAGTTCATTAATAAAGAATAAAAGAAAGATACAATTCAACGGTTCACACAATCGGAGTATTGGGGTTTACATCCCAAAATATAACTAATTCAACAAAGAAGACACCTAATTAATTAGATGGTTGGCCCATACGGCCATACAGAGCGACCTTCGTACCAGATGCATTACATGAATTAAAATACTTGGTTTACATATGTTTACAAACTAAAAATACTTTACATAACTTCATTAAAGACGTAAGTAGGCACACATGACACCTTGCAAGTGAGAATAGACTTCATCTTGACATAGCTGACTCAGTTTCTTTCTATCACAAAGAAAATTGGGGAAAGAGGGGAAAGAGTAGTGGGACAAGCAACCACACACTCAATGAGTGTCCCCTAACCCCCTTAAAACCAAAACCGTTACAGGCAATAATATCATTAATAGTTAGGTATCACACATTCATACTTTACTATCATATTAGGCATTCATAAAACCCTTATGGAAGGATCACTAAACATAAACTTTATTTTAACCACTCAAACATATTTCTAGGTCCCTCAATAACTAAGTTCCTTTACTAACAAGCAGTTAAGCACGTAAGCAAGTATCGAGGGCTAAGCACAGCGATCTTTCTTTTTATAATATAACCTTTTAGTATTCCATTTAAACTATACATGAAACATCATTCATATGATGTGCACATAAGGTTATCTCTTTTCATAATCGTACTTTTCTTGACATTTTATTCATATGGTATACATAAGGCATACACAAATTTCAAGTCTCATTCAAACCTCATTCATAGGTGTGCACGAAATATGATCATATGGCTTTCTTTTTCATGATCGTATCTTATTTAGCATCTCATTCAGAAGTTATCCTTGGAATATTCACATAAAGCTTTATTTTCATCAGTATACTTTACTTAGATCTCATTCATATGATATGCACAAGCATCTTTCTTTCTTCTTGTGAAAACACTTTGCTGAGCCTTACTTGAAATCTCATTCACATTTCATTCATAAGAAAAGCACAGGACATGCACAACAAACTTTTCTTCTTTTCTTAAAAACTTTGCTTAGCCTCTTGAGGCCCATAAAAACTCTTTTCTAAGCCTCTTTCAGGCTTGTTTTCATTAAATGAAATCTCTTTCATACTGGTCGCATAATGACCCTTATAACTTTTCACATTTCATTTAACTGCCCTCTTAATGGCCCTTGGAACTTTCTTTCTTCTCAAATACTTAAAATGGCAAATGCCAACTGCTTTTCCTTGCTTATTAAGAAAATACATCTGGCATAAGATCATTATAGGGTGCTGATTGGGTGAGATCTATCCTCAATCCCATAGTGAGACCTAACGCTCATGCGTAAGCTCTTACTCCCGGGATGGCGACATATAACATATCGGATAATTACCCTCGTCAGGGTCTTCTAAGGTCTCCTAGTACCAGAACTTATCCCCTAGGATAACATAATCATTTATAACACATTGACCGAAGCACATTATCTTCACCAATTGAAAGCGTATGGGCCATAATGGCTAATAACTTTGCTGCCTCTCACAGCAAAATCTTTTTTTTTTCACACATCGCACTCTCTTTTCAATCAAATTCTTTACGGATTCCCCCGTTCGAGTGAGTTCACTCCCAAAACAAAGTTCGTACAGTTAAAATAGGCCATTGATTGCTAATAGTCATGACTATTATTGTTTTGAAGCACGAGAAATATCCTTTTTCAAAACAACACCTTCACACGCATAATGCATCTTAAAAACATAAAAGGGCAGGGATTTGCATGTATTACATTCAAGCACTTCATAATAATTTCAACAACACAATGATCCACACACGGCTCCCTCCTCACAAGCACCGTACCACAAAGAACCTCGAATCACTCATAGTTCTACCTCAAACCATCCAACTACCATCTTGGTTTTCAATTTAGTAATTATAACATATTATCATGCAAGCTTATAAAGAGACGTGTAATAGGGTTTATGCACTTACCTGGGCAAGCAGTGCCATCCAGCGGTGCATTATAGCATATATAAACACATACACATATATATCTATATCGCATCAACTTGAAGCAGGCACTTAATGAACCATATTAAACTAACAAGGTATGAAACTCGATTATATTCATGACATACGTTTAGGAATTAAGCATGTCATACGCATATCATTTTAAATTACTATTCAGGCATAAAATAACTAGTTAAGCAACATTGATTCAAGGGTTTCATTTATTATATCGAAGTTACTATTCAAGCCTAATTAAGCCAACTAAGATTCAAATGAATCAAGGCGTTCATTCATTATATCGAAATTACTAATCAGGAATACATTAACCAATTAGCCAAACATCGAATCAAGGATTCCGTTCATTATATCAAAGTTACTATTCAAGCCTAATTAAACCAACTGAGCATAATCTGAATCAAGGCATTCGTTTATTATATCGAAGTTGCTATTCGAACCCATTTACCTGATTTAACCATAGAACGATTCTAGGCATTCATTTATCATATCAATGTTACTATTTAAACTTAATTAGGTCATTTAAACATATTACGATTCTAGGCATTCGTTTATTATATCGAAGTTACTATTCAAACCTATTTAAGTCATTTAAGCATAATAAGATTCTAGGCATTCATTTATCATATCGAAGTTACTGTTCAAGTCAGCCCTACAGGCATGCAATAACTGAATTCACTTGAATCGAACCTAAACATGCATAACTGATTTCAAACTATATTTTCAGGCATGAACTAACTAAACTAACATGTATCGATTCGAAGCCACTTTCGAGTATTAATCAACTAAACTAACATTTAACGATCCGAAGTCATTTTCAGGCATAAACTGACTAAACTTAACATGGATCACAACTTTAAGCTTAAAATGATTTCGAAGCTACTATTACTTTGGGGGCGAGAAACACCCACCTCGATTCCTAGCCTCTGGTCCAAACAGCGAGGATGATGGTGCGAATTAGGAAGCCTGAACCGAGCCTCTACATCCTCACGGCGGCTTGACCCAAACCCACAGCCACACAACACACGACAATCGCGAATTCAAACCCCTTAGTCCTCACTCTCTTACTCGAAGCAACCAATTCAGACCCGATTTCTACCCTTTATTGCTGCTCCTACTGGTGGCCGACGGGAGGGTGGTCGCAGGGTGCAACGGATGGTCGCCGGCGCACTAGCGTCATCGTCTCCTTCTCCTTCTCACTCAATTCGCAACCTCCCTCTTCGTCTCTCTC
>NCQV01076698.1:2281-17492 GCA_002740545.1 Lophocereus schottii | reverse complement strand
TATCTGCTGTGTTCTAGGTTCTTCTTTTCGAAAATGGTCATCGTGACGTCAACATTACGTGTTTATATCCCTGTAATAATTCTTTTGTTCACATTGATGAAGTAATTTTGACCTATGAATTGCAACCCGCTGTTGTTTTTATAAATTTTTTTTTCACTACTTCAAGAAAATTTAGTAAGCTAACCGGCTCGAAAAGAGCATAATGCTTAAAGCCTCACACATTTCCCATCTTCTCAAAGAGAAAAAAGGGGGTTCCTCAGCATCGAATTCCATGTCAATAACTATAAGAGATAGTGGCGGATCTATGTTGAGTCTTGGGGTGTCCATAGACACCCCTAACTCAAAAATATTTTAGTGTGCTATATTTTTATGGTATTTTCGCATCTGAGCATGAACATATTAATAATTTTAACAATTCGCATAAACACATAGTTTTGCATTCTTGTATATAATTCAGAATCATGCTATTCATGCTTAATAAGAATGTATCAGTTTGGGGCTAGTATCATGCAAGTTACGCTCTGATACCACTGTTGGAAAAGTTAAGGACTTATCTTATTGCGAAAGCTTTTTCCGAATCTTGCCAGCTGAATGCTACCCACGATCATGGTGGCTACTAGAGTCACTAGTGAGATTCACACTCCAAACTCATATCTTTATGATGGCTAGATTTAGTGTAAGGGATAGGGCAGAGATAGAACTGATCTTGGGATATTAGCCTCTTCACTTTTATTCGTTATCTGCTTATCCATTTATATAATAGCACAAAACTCGTGACGGAAATAGGGAATTAGTATAGCTGTTTAATACTAAATTAAACGCCTTGTAACTGTTGTATAAAAGGGGAATTATAGTGCCATAATGTGACCGTTACTCTTTGGTCAACAGCTCGCCCTCGGTCACATAGACCACAAATCCCATGTTTCTCTGCCAATAAATCTCCTCACACTTCATACTAGGAATGGAGTGTGTGACCAGAAACAAACAAGCAGTGTTATATCAAGTCACCATTTAACTGACATAACACTTTCACCAAATACGATACCCCAAATCATCCTCAACATCACCAGTGGCATACACAGTCCCTTTATGTCATATGATTATATACTCAATATAATCGCCTGGGCTGATTTGGTGATAACGGACAGATTTTTCTTTAAACACTCATGAAATTTCATCTCAACTTAACTGCTTTCCTAACGTGTTCTCGCTGAACCGTATACATCATAGCCCTTAAGAAACACATTAAGGTAGCATTATCAAGTTTCGCCTTCATGTCATAGTTTTAAGTCAAAGGGTCATCGTCCATAGGGTCACACAATGACAAGAGATAGGGAAGTCAATTGTCACTCCATATAGTGGCCGTCTTATAAGCACACACAGTATGAAATATGTGTCATAGCATAGCTCCCACTCTGGTGGGTACGTCACTCCTTATGCCATGCGAATCGTCAGTCTATATTTTCACACAAAAATCTAACCTGAGTCACTAGATCAACGTACTGAATGTAATCTTGACACTCAAAATTCAGCTTTTGAGGCTTCAATATGAAATTTTGTTTCACACGCGACTCCCTCAAGTCTCATCTTAGACACTAAGGCGACTATATTCATTTTACTCATACACTTCCAGTGTGAGTAATCAATATTGCACACCCAATGTCAATATGATTCAATCCCATCCTACCCGTTACTCAAATGTCAGGGGGGATCACTTGTATGACAAGGCTAATCAGAAGCCTGTGACAGTTCAATATGTCTAACTTGTAACAATAAATTATAAGCATTTTGCTCATATATAAAAGAAAAATGTCCATAACAGAACAAGACACATCTAAGCACTAAACCTTATGATTTCTTAGACTCAAGAAATGAGTTTTGAACACATCACTAGGAATAGGTTTAGTCAAGGGAACATAATCAACTTATTAGTGTATATATACCTCATGGCAATACCTTTATCTCTATGGTAACAAGATACACAATCTTTCCATAGTTAAAATTGTCGTGCAGTTTTTGCTCCTTGCTGCACCATAACATGGCTCCCCCACCCAGGGTGAAGACATGTTCCGAGGATTGACCTAGACTCATCCGGGTCACCACCTCAACCGACATTTGAGTATCCTTTCAACTTGAGGCCTCCTCCTTGATAGCAAAAGACTAAGTTAGCAATACCATGAAGGTAGTGCTTGATTCTCTTAACGACTTGCCAATCAGCAAGCCTTGGGTTACTTTGATAACGACTTATCAAACTAATCGCAAAGCAATATTAGGCCGTGTATATAACATGACTTACATTAAACTTCCTACGACACTAGCGTAGGGATGTTGTTTATAGTCTCCATTTTATCCCCTGTTTTGGGTAATTGAACAAGACTTAAGGCTAGACCCTTTTCAACTAGAGGATCTTCAAGTTAGGAATTATAAATCCAAGAGACATTCCAAGCATTTGGACACGTGCATCTTGGGATGGATTTAGATTATTTTCATTGCTAGGACATACCTAGCTTCACTGATGCCCTTCATCCCAAAGATATAGGACAACTACTTTTAGTAGCTTCAATCACCTCCAAGTTGTTTCTCAGCAAACAATATGTCACCAAAACCTGGAAAAAACACAATCCACCTATTGCTTGTTGACATACACAATGGTCTTCTGAAACCATAGATAAGCCTAACTTATGGCTCCATGGAATTCAAAGTACCAAAACCTGGAAGATTGCTTAAAACCATATACGGACCTTTTAAGACGATTCCCTTAGTCCTCTTATCCCTTTGACACAAAACCAATGGGCTATTTCATAAAAATCTCTTCCTCAAGATTAACATTGAGAAAAGCAACCTTTATGTCCATTTCGAGCATCTCAAAGTTTAAATGGACAACCAAGGCTAGCAGTAGCAGGGTCTGAATTTGTCGATTAAACCATCTATCCAACGTTTTATCTTGAAATCTTATAAAAGACTTACGTCAGGGTGGATGATCAACGAGTTCTCAACCTTGTTCTTGCCATTGAGTTCATCTCATACCTCATGGCAGTGATGTGGTGAATAAATCCCCTCTTGATAAGAAAACGTAGGAAAAACGTCATCTTTCATTCCCACTCCTTTGGATCCTGGGACCTTCATTATTTGTCTTCCTAGTTGAGGAATTCCTCCCCCTTTTTCTAAGAGGTATGGGACTAGGAATCCCTCCCCCTTACTCTAAGACGTATGGATTCCTAAGCATGGAGAGAACTAATCCACTATCCATTGAGGACGAATCTCATTCTCCTTAACTGACAAAACTTCACTATTGTACTATCCTCAGTGCCTAAGTGAGAATTTAAATTCTCCCCCTCACCGAGAGATGGTGGAAGGTCTTGTTGTAACGCATACAACGTGAGGTCCTTTTAAATTTCACCAAATGCTAAGGAACTCATCCTTAACAAAATCGACATTATGGGAATTCATGTCACGAACCTTCACGACGAAGATTTTCACGATCTCAATTGGTTTGAAGAGTTCAAATACTCTATTCCAAATGAAGTCATGCCACCGTTGGAAAGTATAGGAACACATCAAGTACTTAATAACACTGTGATGATACACTGCTAAAAAACTGCCATTTTCCGGCGGATTCTCCGACAGAAAATGGTCATTTTCCCATCGGAAAAGGCATTTTCCGGCGGAAAGTCCGACGGACATGTTCCGTAGGAGTAAGATCCGTAGACCTGCATTTTCGACGGAAAACCCTAGTCCATCGGACATTTCCCGACGGAAAGTTTATTCCGCCGGCATATTCCTGACGATCGGGCGACGGCTCGCTGACGGAGTTTGAGGGGTCCGAGGGACCCTTCCGCCGGCGTCTCGGATCTCCGTGGCGTCAAATTGCCGGATTTTCCGACGAGTTGGTGCATGTCCGTCAGAAAATTCCGATGGAATGCATTTTCCGTCGGAAATTTGGAAAAAATTTAAAAAAATTTTTTTTGGATAATGTAGTTCCCCAAATACAAAATTTCAACATACACAAACCATTATCAACAAATTAACACATATCACATAATCAATCCACTTTAATTTAACAATCAATTTATATATTTTTTTTAAGATAATTTCCAAAAATCACTCAATATAAATCTACCAATCACTAATTACTACAAAATTATCAAAATTATCTTCAATTTCACAAATCTACAAAATATTTAGGTTCAAATACTTACTTCAAAATATCAAAATTTATGGGCCACAAATGGCGGGGCATGTTGAGGTCGGTCGGTTGTTAAGAGACAGAGGCGGTGGCAACGGCGGTGGGAGGGACAGGAGCTGGGCGGATGACTTGGCGGTGGACACTAAGGAGCCATGCCCAGGGGGTGAAGAGGCGGCGGCAGGGGCTGGTCGCCGGCAGAAGCACGGGGACAGGCGGCACTCGACCGGCGGCGACCGGGGGGGAGGGGCGTGCGCGGGGGCGATTTCGAGGCTTGAATTAAAGGGAGAGAGAGGATGAGGACTGGAGTCGAGGCGGGCCTCTTTTAAAGAGGTTCCGACGGACGTGCCGGCGGAACATCCGTCGGACATAAATGTCCGACGGTTATTCCGGCGGCCCTATCCGTCGGCCCTATTTAAAAAAAAATCAAATTTTTTTAAAAAAACAGGAAAACGTCGGGCATTTTTCAAAAAAGCGCTCCCGACAGCCTAGGTCGCCGGAAAATCCGTCGTACGCTCCTGTTGAATTGTCCGACGGCATTGATGTCGGAACCTCCGCCAACATCTCCGATGGGTCGGCGGTCCGTCAGAATATTCTGCTGGAAAAAATATGATTTTTAGTAGTGATAGGTACACATACCTATCATCATAATAGTTTTATGAATGTGCTCTCACATTCATGGACCCGCAAATGTCTGAAGTGAATGAATTCCAGGAAGTTGAGGCCCTCAAACTCTTACCAAAAGACTTCACACTTGCTTTTACTAGCTAAACTCAACTCACATTTGACAATTTAAGCCTAGTGAATTGGTCTTAGAAAGACTATATTTAACTAGTTTGTCAAGTCTACCTTGACCCTCAAGGTCAAGTCGAGCATGCCTAAAACAGATTCAAACACGAGGCAAAAATAAAAAAAAATGTCTTGCTTCGTCCAAAGTATTGAAACACTTTTGAATGTGTCATGGCCAAACAAATTGCCATTGTTTACGATGCTTAAGACATCTAATTCAAAATAATGAGAAAACTAATCGCATAGACAAAAGACACAAGGAATGTGGCACCAAGGTCCATTAAGAGCATTGTGAAGATGCATTGCATTCTCCTTACGGAGATACGTCCTTAATTTTAAGGACACCTTCTTCACGGTTGTTACCAAAAACGAAAATGCGTGAACCTGTAGCGTAGCGATGAAAGTTCACGTCATCAACTCGTTCCAAAATATGTGCTTGGTTGCTCCCATGTTTACAATCCACTGAGGATCATAATGGGCAACTAATGCTTGGGAGCACACATATTATACAGGAGCAAATGTGAAAGAAAGTACCTTAATTGACTCAGGACAATCCCCAGCGTAAGGTCCCTTATTTCCATATTTATAGCACTCATACATGCTATTTAGCCTCTCTATATTTCCCTTAGCCTTTTTCCCTTATGCAATACCAACTTTAGATCAAGAATTTTATGAGGAAATTAATCTAAATGAACCTAATGTTAAACTAATCCCACGTATACTCAACAATGGGATAAGTTTTGGTTCCCTCACTAGATCGTCCTTGATGCAATACAAAAAGTATAGCATTTTAATCGATCCATTCTCGAACCATTGTTGGTACGCCTTTAAATTTTCTCGATACTGCTCATTAACAATACCATCTTTGCCATTCTAGGAGATTTAGAACCTGACGAGTGTGCTAACACTTCGCACTTACTCAGAAGAAACTGAATCTTCTGATAATTTTTTTTATCATAGTCAGTGCTATCAAGTTCTACATTGGTAAACAAATTACCAACCATATGTTAATTGCCATATCTGAAAGTATATATTAAAATATGGACAGTAGGCATATTTTCTAATAATTAAATTATCAAAAACTTCATTATTCATGTTGCATGATTGAAATTTTCCGAAGCTCATAATCATCACACGCAAAAATGAATTAGAAGTTCTAACAATTTAATTATCACATTGTTCCATAAAACAAAATTTATGGATAAGTTTATGTTAAGCTAATTAACTCTTCAGAAATATCACAAAAATATTCAGTTTTAATCATGTAAAACGAATTTACACGAAGTTGTAACGTCATACAAAACGAAGTTACCTAACCACTTGTATGTCATTTTACACTCTATAAGTGACATATCAATCATAAAATTCAGATTATTATATAAAACGTATTTATATAATAAAATGACTTTATATATTGCGAAATATATCCGAATAATAACATGTTACAAAAGAAATACGTTATAGTCCAAGGAACATTATATAAGACACATTTATATAATTATTGGTGACACGAAACTTATTCAAATGCCACTCGCAAATTATAAAACACATTCATAATTTTATAAATTTAGATTTTATGAAACGGATTCATAAAATACTATTAAATTACATAATTAATAGGAGCATGAAACAAATTCATATCCGCTAATTTTGGGCTAGAATAAGTGCCAAAACAAGCAAATATACTACAACTCATGTAGTTCATATATATATAAAACACATTTATATAGAGCTAGTTATTGGTGATTAACATGGAACATATTCATTTAATCAAACACAACGAAATTGTAACATGAAATAAACTCAAATATTAATTGTAATTTATATAGAACAAATCCATATAATATAATTTAAATGAAACGAATTCAACGTAAAAATCACAAATTACATGAAACGTATTCATATAATCATGCAAATTTCAATTTTCATGAAACAAATTCATCAAATACCCTATATATCCAAAAAAGCATGAAACTTATTCATGTGCAACTAAAATAATCATTTTTGTTAACTAGGGTATTGACAGAACAATTCACAGACTCATAATTGTTTATATTTATGTATTAAATCATGAAACATATTCATGTAATTGAATATTATATAAAACATATTATATAATATAATTCATGAAACATATTTATTTATAGATCAAAGAGAATGTAAATATCACATAGATATTTATCCATGTGAAACCCATTTACATTTGAATACATATATGAAACAAATTCATATGTCATCATTAACCAACTCATATGTTGTTTGAAATACAAAACAAATTTATATTTCAACACAAAAGGTAACTATTGCAATTTGAAATATAAAACTAAATTATATTTCAATTGACATGTGGTAAATATTAAACATATTGTATAACAATAGCAATTTCAAGCATTCAAAACTAATTAACAATATACGATATGCCTCAGTGAAAGATGGTATCATGCCAAAATAATAAGAATGTCGCCCAGAATAAAAATGGCCCAAATAATATACCATGTCTCAATAGAAATCGGGCCCCCCTTTTTTTTATAAATATATATATATCAGAAGCACAAAAAACACAATGAAGGTCGAGACCCTCAATCATTTTTATTTCATTCCTTCTTCAAACCCTTTACCTAGAAGCATCTGCCTCTCACAGTCTCTCTCTAACCCTTAACCCTCTGCCTCTCTCTTTCTCAACCCCGATGGCTGCTCTCGGCACTCAGCCGAGACATTAGTCTTTCGGCCTCGACTTCGCCGTGATCCCAGGCGGCCATGGTCGCCTTCAGTTCGAGGAATTGTGTCTAGACACCACCATACAACCCAAGTGATGAATCTGCCACACATGCGTCGTGATTACGAGCCTCGTTTCTTCATTTACTCATCCTCCAATGAAAACACCACCACCATCATGTAGATCGGCCGCCGGCGAGTCGCCAGAAGCCGTCCACTCGGGCAACACGCTACTCAGGCGGCCACGTGTGTGGCACATGCGCCACTCCGTTGGGTTATTTGGGTGGTCTTTCAACTGGAGGACGTAGATCGGCAAAATTGAAGGTTAACTGGAGGAAGAAAACGGCCAAAAGTCGTCTTCGTCAGTGGCACTTGTGGGAAACGCGCCACCCCTCCAGGCGGTTCTGATGAGTCTCAGGTATATCTCTTTGTCCATTTTCCCTTTTTTTAAAATTTTGGTTTGGGTCTTTGGGGATGGTGAGCCGAGTCGAGGCAGAGAGGTTGTCCTTTGGGTTGTTTAGTTCTGGGGTCGGGGTCTCGGCTATCTCACTAAGCAAATGAAAACAATATTTTTATTCATCATGCATACATCTGGAAACATGACTTTGGTATGATACTGATGTATGCGATTTCCATGAGCATATAAAAACATTCAGTTCATATATACTTGGGCATGTATATTTTAGAACAGGAATGCATTAAGATCTCGCATAACCAAAATATGTTCCTTTCAATTTACACAGAACTTTTTTTTAAGAAAAAAATTGTCGAGACATATCAGATTATCATTTTTATGGTATTTTCGCATCTGAGCATGAACATATTAACAATTTTAACAATTCGCATAAACACATAGTTTTGCATTCTTGTATATAATTCAGAATCATGCTATTCATGCTTAATAAGAATGTATCAATTTGGGGCTAGTATCATGCAAGCTAGGCTCTGATACCACTGTTGGAAAAGTTAAGGACTTACCTTATTGCGGAAGCGTTTTTCGAATCTTGCCTGCTGAATGCTGCCTACGATCATGGTGGCTACTAAAGTCACCAGTGAGATTCACACTCCAAACTCATATATCTATGATGGCTAGATTTAGTGTGAGGGATAGGGCAGAGATAGAACTGATCTTGGGATATTAGCCTCTTCACTTTTATTTGTTATCTGCTTATCCCTTTATATAATAGCACAAAGCTCGTAACGGAAACAGTGAATTAAAGTGGCTGTTTAATACTGAATTAAACACCTTATAACTGTTGTATAAAAGGGGAATTATAGTGCCATAATGTGACCGTTACTCTTTGGTCAACAGAATTAGAATGATATATATGAACATTCCTAAAATAAATAATTTAATAGATAGATATCTCTATTTTATATATCTAAATCTGTCATTAAATTAGGATGTGAGAGTGTCATTCAAGCTCAGAGCTTATTGGCAAATATAGTGGTCATATGTAATGGAAGAGAAAAAAAAAAGCTCTACGTCGTCCCACACATCGAGAACCATAAGCGATGAGGATGTGATCCAAGCTTAGCGCTCGTTGACAAATAAAGTACTGTTTGCATCTTGTGAGATTTTGACTATATGGACTCTGTTCTTTTCGTCATTTAAGGAATTTATTCAATTCCTACGCATTCATTCTCACTTCTATATATAACTACTATTTTTTATATTTTGAAAACTTTTATAATTTATGTAATTATATGAACAAATAGTCTGATAATAATTATAAAAAATTTTATTTATTTTTCGGATGTTATGAAAATATTTATTAGTCGTGTCGAAAATTATAGATGAAGTAATTTTTATTATATGTATTGAAGAAAGAATAATTTTTCTATGTTGTTAAGCAAATGTTAGTTATTTATGACTGGTAGTTATTTTGGGTTTAATTCTGTATATGAAAGAGATGACTTTTTTTTGCGTTGGTAAATGGGTAAAGTTGGGAAATATATGTTGGTAAATGGGTGAAGTTAGTTGAGATTGGTAGAAGTAGATTGAAATATGTTGAAATAGGTTATTTTGCTTGAAGTGGATTGAAGTGGGTTAAATTTGTTTTGTATGATAGGCAGAAGTTGATTAAAATAGTATGAAGTGAGTTAAAGTAAGTTGAAATTAGTTGAAGTAGGTTGAAGCTGATTTTTTTTATTGAAGTGGGTTGAATTTGGTTGAAATTTTTTTATATGACAGGTAGAAGTTGGTTGAAGTTTGTTGAAATTAGTTGGAGTGAGTTGAAATTTTTTTTTAATGATAGGTAGAGGTCGTTTAAAATAGTGTGAAGTAGGTTGAAATTAGTTGAAGTGGATTTAAGTTGGTTGAAGTGGTTGAATTATTTTTTGTATGATAGGTAAAAGTTGATTAAAATAGTCGGAAGTAGTTGAAGTTAGTTGAATGGGTTGAAATAGGTTGAAATAAGTATTTTTTATTGAAGTTCGTGAAGTAAGTTAATATAGGTTGAAGTTGGTTGAGTTTCGTAAATTTGGATTTACCAATAAAAAGAACAGGGCTTGAACATATTGTGTATTTTTTTTCATTGTTCGTATTTGGTTAAAAAATACATCTGCAATTTGTTTTATGAATAACAAAAATTATAATTTTTTTGTAACAACCACAAAATAATATTTCGTACTTGAGTCAATGCAAAAAAATATTAGTCTAAAAAAATTTGATCATCTTTAATTACTATCACAAATAAAAGATTACATTAAAACACAAAATACATAACTTACATCAACCTTCTACTTCATTCAACTTCTTCCCATTCATTCCCACTTCTTTTTACTCCTTCTCACTTTTTCCCCTCTTATATACAATAAATTACTTCTATTCACTTTCATTCACTTTTTCTCCCTCTTTTCTACTTCTATTTACTCGATATCTGTAGTTTTTAACGAAAAGAACTGGACCTTAGCTGATTTGGTGTACACTCAAATATCACACGGCATCATATATACTATTCGATCAGCGGCGTGACTGCCAATGTCCGAAGCAGTGTGCGCAAGGAGACAGACATGTGGTTATGGATGAATTTGCGTTTAATTTACGTCTCCCATTAAGGTACACGTTGTTTGCTTCTAGGATGTTCCAGTGTATGAAGCTGACTTTGGTCCTCATCAAACGTACTATGATAAACCACATCTTCAAAGAAAACACCAACTTCAAGCCTTCATTGGAGGAAGGACCACTGTAACATTGTTGGTAAGCCATTCCTAATTTCAATGTATTGCTAATTTTTTATCATAGGCATTTAGACATGGCAATAAAATATATATCTATTTAAAATCCACAAAATTTACTCTATTTAAAATTTAAGTGGGTGATAAAAATGAGGTTTTAATTAAATATGAAACGGGTATTGACAAACGAATACGGGTAAGAGTATAGTTTTCACCCTCCTCATACCCCTACCCCTTATTTATAATATGAAAAAATTTATTTTGTTTCAACGTTTTTTCGATTTAAGTCCAATCCAAACCCTTTTAATAAGAAATTAGTCAATAATGTATTTGATTTTCACATTTCTAAACAATATATTCTCAAAATATCACAACTTTACAATCTTATAATGACAAAAATAGATATCATACTAGGATATGGGTAGAATATGGGTACTAGTTTTCATTCTCTATGTGAACTCAGATAAAACTCGCAAACCCGCAAGACCTGATAGGTATAGGTATGGGCTTTATTTTTTAATTAATGCTTGATGCACACGGGTATGGGTACGATTTTCGAAAACGGGTATGAATGAGGGTATGCTTCAACTCGACCTGTATCCGCCACATTATTGTGCTGTGTATCCATAGATAAATGAAGATATAGTAGAGGGTAAGATAATCAAAGCACTTTATACTACTACATAATTAACGACGTATAAGTCTTATAATGAGCAAAAGATGATTCCGAAAGAAGCTTAATGCATTGCGTATACCTCTGAACTTTTTTAGCCACGTACACTCCCATGGACAAAATTACTATGCATCCATGAAATGGGGATTGCTCTTGTAGAATGGCACCAGGGAGATTCTTCTCAAACAGACCAAGGATATCAGACACAAACATAAAACTGATACAACAACTCGTGGGGAGAAATAATATATGCGATGCATAGAGCTTATTTCGGAATTATGTTTCTCCAGGAGATTAATTAGTGAACCCAAATATCGATTAGTCCACTCGATGTCCCTTAGCATATCAGTTCTTGTAGAATCTTCAACTCACACGCAGCATAAGAATAAAGCTCAACCATGCACCCAGTTATATTTTTGGGGGCTATTGTGCATAATATCGGAGAGGTAACAAACAAGGTTATTAGAGATCTAGATTTAGATTGTTCTATATAAGTATTTCGGATCAGTTTGATGAGATCCAGTTACGACAATGATCAACAACAGAATTTTTTTCCAGTTTTTTCACACGGCCTAAGTAGACACTGCACGGTCCAACCGTGTGTTATCTTTTATGGGGAGCGTTTGATGGTCGTTTGGGCTACTTTCGGCATGTCCGGCGCTAATTTTTATTTGACCCTTGACAAAGCAATGGAACATCAAGGCCCACAGATCTGCTATTAGACTCAAGAATATCCATCCCATGTTCACTGTTGTATTTGGCTTAATTTATTTATACGCTAAATTATCAGGTAATACGTTGTCTAAGCATTAGAGTATCCAGATGTTTCTAGGATTTACTTCATATCATTTCGATACAATTGGTAAAGTATATAGATGTCAATTGGGTTGAATTCTTAGAGCACAAACAAAACTGACTCATCAGCTGGGCCCTACCACTGCCACATCAACCATCTCTCCAACTTTTTACGTCACAATCTTCACTCTCTGCAGTAGAAGACTCACTACTTTTATCTCACCAAATAAAATAATACCTATAAACCCTACATTTAATCATAAAATAATACATATAAATTCACTTCATAACATGCAACTTTATTTTTAAAATTTAAAAAAAGAAAAATTAATTAAAAATATTTTTAAAAAATCAACTTGAAGGCCTGTGAGCCTCCTCGGTAATGCGGGAATCCTCGTGAGGCACGAGCCACGAGGTGCTCCTTGAAGACATTTGCCTGCCTCACCTGCTCTTCTCTCTCCTCTTTTTGCCTCACGAGCAAACCGCTGTTTAAATATTTCTCACTCGGCTAATTTATGTCCTATTTAGGATACACAAAAATCAAGTTAATGGCGATTAATGATGAAATGTTCGCCTATTATTGTGTCATTTAACTTTTCCAAATAAGGTCAAGAGGAGTGAAAGAACTCACCTTTCATTATCTTGATCCTCCTATCCGACTCCTATATGTTGTAAAGAACCAAAATGATGAGCATCATATATTTTTCAATGTTATTCCCATTAAATAAACCCTTATAAAAGGGGCTGGGGCTTCCTAAGTTGATGTTTTTCTTAACTTTTTTTGCGAGAAAAACATAAAAACAAGAGTATATGTATATTATCAATTTCTTTGAAAAAATATATATTATGCAAAAGAGAGTTCGGGAAAAAGAAAAGAAAAGGGAGTCCGCGAACCTCGAAACAGAGACCCTAGCTTGGACGACCCTTGAATCCCGAATGCTTATACAAGGGAGAAGTGTATTCTACCTGTTGTCAAGGCCTTTTCAAGTAAATCGAAAATTCTTGTATAGATCAAGCTCTCATGCTATGGATTGACAAATTTTTTGCTATTGGAGTTCGGAAGTTCTTAATTTGTTATTGTAGTTTGACTATGTCATCTTGATTTCCTCTAACATCATTATTCAAAATTTGCTTGTTTACTGGTAAAAATTAAGATATTTTTATAACTAAGACCGCCTTTTATTGATTGAAAAAGAATAATTTCTTATTGAAGATTGAGTATGTACTCCAGTAAATTTTTAACTCTTAGGGTCTGTTTGGGAGGGAAGTAACTAGTAAGTTAGAGGAATAAGAGTATATAAGAGTAAGGGGAAGTAGAAGTAAGGAAGAGTAAATAAGAGTTAGTTAATTACTCTTGTTTGGGAGTTTAAGGAGATTAAGAACTTACCTTTATTTGGGATAATATGATCGTAAATAAGAGTAAATGAAGAAATTGACACATATGTCCTGACTAAATATATTATAATATATTATATTTAGATTTATAAGAACAAATATGTAATTGTGTTATATCATATTCTTCCTTACCGCTCCTTATACTCCATTTTGGAGAGTAAAGAAATGAGGAATTGAGGAGAGTAAAGGGGAGCAAGGTAACTCCTCCCTACTCTGCCGGTATTACTCCCAAACATGTGTTAAAAATAGTACTTACTTTTTTTTTACCCTCCTTTACTCCCCTCTATTTCCCATCTAAACAGACCTTAAGTACTATTTGCTAAATTCTTTTGATCTCCAAGACTAAGGCCATATTCTTTTCTGCAATCAGGGGGATTTAACTTATGGCTTACAGCTTACGGCTTGATCCTTATAACTTCCTGCATTTTCTTATATTTCCTTACATCGTCTTACATTTTGTTATATCTCTTTACATCTTCTTATATCTTCTTAAATCTCCTGAAATATTTTTTATAACATTCAACTTTTATCATCTATTTTCTTCTCATATTTATAGAAATATGTATATATTTTTTTATATACTACCAACATGAAAAATCTTACAATTTTTTTTATGAATATAATATTTATATAAATATAAAAACAGAATTTAATGATGAGAATTAATATTTGAGTTTTGACATGAAACATGTATGCCATTATAAAGAAAATAAGTCAACATATTTTAAAATTATGATATAAAAATTACATTTATGTTTGAGATTCGACGTGAATAATGCATGAAAATAGCCAAACTGTAGGTGATTAAAATATTTCAACTATTTCATCCATAAGTTTATCTAAGACTACATGGTTACTATCATCGTACAATTGATCAACGTTAGATTGAATTTAATTCCAAAATGTTTAATTCAAATAGAATTTCATTTTTAGGGCTCTATTCAATTTCGTTGAAAAAATTTTTTTTTAAAAATTTGCTTATATAGTAGGTGAAACTGATGTTAATGTAAAAAATACCTCAAGTATGGAACATATTTGGTTCTGTATATGTCGGCTTGAATTTATCTTATTGATAACCAATTGCCTTGTTGGAAGGTTTATTTCTATTAATCATATTATTTCAATATTATTTCTTATTATCCAAAGCGATAATTTTAGAAAAAAATTTTCTTTGTAATGTTAAAATATAATTTGTTTAGTGATGTTATAAAATTTATTTCATAAATATCACTGATACATGTAATTTATTTTTATAAAGTAATTTTTTATAATTCATACATCAAATATCAACAATTATATCTCAAAATTATACTATACAACTTTTTAATAATTTGACAACTCCTTACGTTTATTCTTATAGCTTTTTACAACTCCTCACAGCTCCTTACAACTTCTTACATTTTCTTACAATTCTTTCCATTTTCTTACATCAGTGTGATCTTACCGTGAAAAAGAACAAGCCCCACGCTAAGGGAGTTGGT
>NCQV01076693.1:853-13273 GCA_002740545.1 Lophocereus schottii | reverse complement strand
AAATAAAAATAAAAAATAAAAAAAGTAAAACATAAAAATTAAAAATTAAAACAAAAAATTAAAAAATAAAATAAGAAAAAATACAAAATAAAAAAATAAGAAATAAGAAATTTGAAATAAAAAATAAAAAATTGTAAATTACAAATTAACAAATTAACGAAAACTAAAAAATAAAAAACAAAAAATAAAAAATAAAAACATAAAAATAAGAAATAAAAATAAAAAATAAAAAATGAAAAATAAAGAATAAAGAATTAATAATAAAAACATAAAAATTAAAAAATAAAAAAATTTAAAAAGAAAAAAATGAAATTTACAAAATGAAAAAATTAAAAATAAAAATAAAAAATAAGAAATCAGAAATAAGAAATTAAAAGAGTTAAAATTAAAAAATAAAAAATAAAAAAATAAGAAATAAAAAAAAGAAATAAGAACTTTAAAAATTAAAAGATTAAAAATAAAAAATAAAAATAAAAAAATACAAATACAAATACAAAATACAAAATACAAAATACAAAATACAAAATAATAAATGAAAAATGAAAAATGAAAAATAAAAACATAAAAAATTACTAATTAAAAAATTAACACATAAAAAATAAACATAACAAATAAAAATTAACAAATAACAATTAAAAAATTAAAAATTAAAAATTAGAAATTAAAAATTAAAAATAAAAAATTAAAAAAAATAAACAAAAATTCCACAAAATTTCGATAATTTTATAAATTATCGCACATTAATTACATTCTCATTATTTTAACCCACTTCAACTCACCATATAAAAAATAGACCAATTTCAACCAATTTCAACCTACATCAACCAATTTCAATCTACTTCAACCTATATCAACCTACTTCAACCTACTTCATCCTATTTCAACCCACCTCAAAAAAAAAAATCAAATTCAACATATCTCAACCCACCTCAACTTATTTCAACTTAGTTCACTTTTTTAGCTACCCAATTTACCCACGAAAAGAATAGGCCCTTAGTGTGGCTCGTTCGACTAAAGATTTTGTACCCCAATATCTAAATATTGTATGATACCTCAAATAAAACCAAGCCAATGCTTCTCTTTTTTCTTTTTCCTTTTTTTTTGGTGCCCCCAACCAACTGTGATCAAGTGTATAAAAGACATTGTGATCAGCTGTAAATGTCACTATCAAAGATATGATTTCAAATTTCACATGTATATAAATTTTTGCATCTTTCTTTCCCAAAAAAAAATTCCAGTGCCAATTTGTGTACACTTCATAAACTAGTTAGTTGAAACACCAACCAAATTGATCCTAATAAGTTTTTTTTAATAAATAATTTTTATGTAATTTTGAAATAAAAGATACACATATCTCTTTTTAGTAATTTCTATAAATAACTCACCTAGCTATAGGGGATGTTTGGTAACAATAGTTTTTTGGAAAAAAATAGCTGTTTGGAAGGATTTTGGCTGTTTTGACCAAGTCAAACAGCTAAAGGGTGTTTGATAAAGAGCTGTTTGACTCCAAAAAACTCTTTTTTGAAAAAACTATTCCCATTAGCCTTTTGCGAATATCTTTTTGTAGAAATGACATAATTGTCCATAAGTTTGGAAAAATTACACACATCTCATTAAAAACTAATTCATAAATAAGGGCATAAATGAAATTTTACCAACATATTTTTTAGAAACAACTAATTTTTATCAAACACTTTTTCTAAAAACAGCTAATATAAACAGCTAATTCAAACAGTTAACAGCTGTTTACCAAACATGGCCATAATAAAAGATCACTTGAGTAGTCTCCATTAAAATTATAATGACAATGATAAAACCCTGTAATAACTATTCTATCATTTTTTTTTTTGGAGGGGGGGATAAGAAAAAGGGGGCAAGGTATTAACTATTCTACCATTTTGGTCAGGCATCAATGAAGGTAATGTATGCTCATTCATTGGCGTCCTCCATTTAATTTTGGCCTTGAAAAGAAAATAAAAACCCATTTTTGCATTTGGAAAGAAGTCTTTAATTTTTTTAATAAAACATAACAATTTCACCAAGTATATGCCAAACGATACTTACAAGAAAAATCGTGAATGAACGATTGTAGATTTAAAATATAAATATGAAATTCAACTTTTAAATAACTAACACAAATCTTGCTGACGTTTAACCTCAAAATTATGACAATATTGTCATAAATAATCTCCGATGACTTTGCATTTTACCTTGGTGAAGGGTCTTACAATTCGTGCTATAGCGATTTGGAAATCGATATTCCTTTAATGTCAAAGAAGTGAAGACTAGGATTTTCTTAAAGTTGTAGGGGTGTTTGGCAAACAGCTTTTCTGAAAAGTTTTTTGATCAAAAAGAGTTTTTTTTAATCAAAATTAGTTGTTTGATCAAGTAGAAAAGTTAATATGGGTGTTTAATGAAACAAATTTTTAGAATAGTTTTTTGGATCCAAAAAGCTAATTTGAAAAAGCCAATTTCATGAGCTTTTTGAATAATTAGTTTTTTGTCTCATAATTTTATCAGAAACAGCTAATTTTATCAAATAATTTCTCAACAAACAGTTTCAATAAACAGCTAATATAAGTGACTAGCTCAAATAATTAATAATTAATACTTAATATAAATAATTAATAATTAATAGTTAATAACGGTTTGTAAAATAAGGCCTTTAACTTCACCAAAAGGGAAATGCTACAGGTCAACTGATGGGAGATCAGGAAAGAGAAAAAGAGTCTCACAAAGTGGTCGTGACGTTAAGAGGAGACATTCCACGATGTGTTTGGTTGGGGTTAGTGGGCAACAAACAGGCCAGGGGAGCTCTCTCTCTCTCTCTCTCTCTCTCTCTCATTTTTGCCACGTCACTCCTTTTATTTTTATTGTTCTCCTCCCCTTTTTTCTCTCTTCAAAAAATAAAGTTACGGAGAAAATTAATTTAAAATAGGTTTAAAATTATGAACTAGATGTACAAATGCATAAATTATTGCAGCTGCACAGGATATAGCCAATTTTCAGTACACCCAACAAGCAAATACATATACATGAATACATAATATGCATCTATTTCATGACATATATAAATATTTGCATTGTTATATGAGAAGCAGTCGAAGAGATGAGTTGAAAATCTAAAATATAGAATAGCAATAATTCCTTTAAATATAACTTTTACAGATTGTTGAATTTGAAGCATAATGCATACATATTGTAATTTAAATTCTTTAATACAATTCAGCCATACTTGGAATTATTTAAGGCAAATGTTCCAATTAAAAACAAAAGCTGAAACTTTATTACAGAAATTAATAATTCAAGTGTAGAACTAGAAAGTATAATATGTGGGAAGACTGGATTAGCGTCACAGGAAATACCTGAGAAATCTCATTGACAAATTTTTTTCCATTTTTTTTTTGTTTTTGCAAGAAATAAATGGACAACTTTATATCAAAAAAAAAAAAAAAAGCTAATCCTATTTATTATATTTATTATTTATATATAGGCATCCTACTTGTCCCCTTATCTTTCTCCCACACGCAAAATATTCGTAGTCCTGGCCTGTCACAGTCCTTGATCCCCAAGTTCTTCAGTCTCACAACCACTCTCTGTGTCTGGGTTTCTTTCGCTTCGTCCCTGCTCAAGTTAACCCATTTGGTTTTGTTCAACTGCTTAAGGAAGAACATCCACAAGGAGAAGTTACAGCCAACATTCTTAATCTTAAAACAAAAAATAGTTGGCAGTTTCCATTTATTTCAAATCTGGGTCTCTTTCTCTCAATCTGGAAGTTAATACTACTGGGAAAGGGAGTTAATGCAAATGGGCATGTTTTGAATTCATTGAATGCTTCAATTTATTGGGGAGGGGGGGAAAAAAGAGCTTTCGGGAAAGTGGGTACTGGTTGAATTGCTTGAATTCGTAGGAAAGATGATGTTTTGGCCTCTGTGAGTGAGTCTATGATGGATCTAGAGGGTGGATTTTATCAAAATCAAGTGAAGGTGAGTTCTGTTTTTTTTTTTTTTTTTTTTTTTGGGTTTGCATGTTTGTTCATTTTTATGGCAATCCCATCAATGGTTTCCTTCTTTTTTGAAGAAATCAATAATCATTTGTTGTGTTTTTATTTGGGTTTGATTCAATGATGCAGAAGGAATCATGGAAGCAAGTGCTGATCTTGGCATATCAGAGCTTGGGAGTTGTTTATGGTGATTTGAGCACTTCCCCATTGTATGTTTACAAGAATGCATTTGCAGAAGATATTGAGCATTCTGAGACAAACGAGGAGATTTATGGGGTCTTAAGCTTTGTGTTTTGGACCCTAACCCTTGTCCCTCTTCTCAAATATGTGTTTATAGTGCTTAAAGCTGATGATAATGGTGAAGGAGGCACATTTGCTCTGTATTCTCTGCTGTGTCGACACGCCCGAGTCAACTCAATCCCCAATTGCCAATTAGCAGATGAAGAGTTGTCTGGATACAAGAAGGATGTGGGTAGCCCCACCCGGACAGGATTCGGGTCGAAGCTCAAATCCACTTTGGAAAGGCATAGGGTGTTGCAAAGGTTCTTGCTTGTGTTGGCTTTGATTGGGACTTGTATGGTGATTGGAGATGGAGTTCTAACGCCTGCTATTTCTGGTATTTTCCCCATCGGCTTTAAATTGACCCTTTTTGGGATTTTAGAAAACTTCGATTGATTTTGATTGAAGTTTTCTCATGGAAAAAATAGTTAGTGGTGGAATTTGTTGATGATTTTATCCAAATTTGCAGTATTTTCTGCTGTTTCGGGCTTGGAGCTTTCAATGTCACATGAGCATCACCGATGTAAGAAACTGTGTCTCTTTATCTCAGCTTTTTATGTTAGGATAAATCAGGAATGGTTTTGGCAAAATCATAACTAGGTGGAGATTATGACTTCCCAGTTAGTGAAAAATCTAGATCTCCATGCAAGATTCATATGCTTATTGAATAGTCCTATCATTGTCAGATATGCAGTTAGGTATGGCTAAGATGCCTATGCTTGCTGTCAAAAACGGGTTTTGTAAGAATCTTATGCCTTTGATCTTGTTCTCCTTGTCTAAATCAGGAAGCTTAGTCTCTAGTTCCTCTAAAAATGTGACTGAGTCTTCCTTTGCAACAGGAAGTGTTCTAACAACTTCTTGCCATTATTATGGGTAGATTAGTTATCCTACTTATCTTGGCTGAGCGTCGATTTACAAGTCGTAACTATTATTCTTTTTCATGGAAATGTCAAATATTGAATTTGAATGTAGTACTATTGTGCAATCAAGTACTAGAAGTCAAACCCTTAACCCTTTTAATGGAACAACCTTTCTGACAGTTCATATCAGGTTTAAGGGCTTAGCAGGTTAACATACGCTGCATACAACTTATCCTCTTCAGACCCTGCTTTGGCAGAACTTATCCTCTTCAGACCTGGCTTTGGCAGAATCTGCACTAAATGGTTATCTTTGTTAATGTATAATCAAGTCTCAGATATTATTTAGGAGACTTTACTGTTATGGTTTTGCACTGTTTGTTGTTTAGGGGACTTGACTTGTCATCATCAATTTAGCTTGATTTCTGTTTCATATTCTGATTGGTTCGTTTGGTTGATTTATCTAATCTAATTGATGACTGTTTGGTTGATTTTTGGAAATTTTACTATGAGATTGATTTGAACAACTCTCAGTGTGGGTCCTACTTTTGCAAGGTTTGGGTGCTAGTGGATTGATTGAAAATGCTATATAACAAACTCACCGTTATGACTTCAATAATCCTATGGCCATCAAAATAGTTTCATGCAGTTCCATGCTTGTATATTGCTGTAATTGATGGGCTCTACTTTCTTTATGACTAGAAAATGACATTTACCTTGATAACTTATCAAAATATGCTGCAGCTGAAATGTTGACCCACCAAAAGATACAAGGAATTCTACTTGCACCTGTGTTTTCACATGGTTCAAGGAAAAATAAATCAATGACAAATCCCAAATTCTAATAGGCTACCTTTTGTTTAAAGATTGTGCTTCTGGGGCCCAGGTTAGTAAGGCATGGGGCCCGTTGAAATTTTGTTTCTTTTGGCCTTTTTTTGGTTTTTTTCTGGGGGGGTGTTCAATCTCTGGCGGCAGTCACCATTCACTATTTTTCACAGCTAACTTGACCTATACTCGGAATTCTACTAAAAGTTGTGAAGCCAAATGATTCGCCTTAGAAAGACCAAAGCAAATACTTTTCATCAAGGTTTTTCACAAGATGAAAATTCTTGATGCTAAATTTGACTTAGTGATCGAATCTTTGCTCATAAACCATGATGAGGCACTATAGCATGGACTGGCTTTGTGGTGATTGCTATTCCCTAATTCTGCCTGACAATCCCTCATTACATTATGCTTTATATATTATGCTTTTAATGGATATTTGCTCCTGACAAGATCCTTCTTTTGCATGGCAGATGTTGAAGTTCCTGTTGCATGCGTTATACTTGTAGGCTTGTTTTCCCTCCAGCATTTTGGCACTCACCGGGTTGGATTCTTGTTTGCACCCATAGTCATCTCCTGGCTTTTCTGCATCAGTGCTATCGGCTTGTATAACATTGTGCACTGGGATCCTCATGTTTATCGGGCACTCTCACCTTATTACATGTACAGGTTTCTTAAGAAAACACAAAAGCGAGGTTGGATGTCCTTGGGAGGAATTTTGTTGTGCATTACTGGTAAATGTCTTCATTGTCTGAAGCCTTTTTCTGCAGCCTTTAATTCCCTCTTCCCATGAGCATCAACTTCAGTTATTGAATTTCACTGCTTCAGGTTCGGAGGCTATGTTTGCTGATCTTGGGCACTTTTCTCAGCTATCAATCAAGGCATGTCTTTTCACCTATTACACATCTCGACAGTGTGAGGTCTCTTGCATTTCTAGAACGGGTCAACCGCACATTGTTAGTGTTACCTAACTTGTATAATTGAACCAACATTGCAGTTCTTGTAGTGCTTTCCTCTCTCAGACTAAGGCATGATACCCTTTCTCCTCCTTCTGTCCATAGTGGTGACCATAATACCTGGAAAACACAAACCCATTATGATCTTTGTTCCTACTGTGGCATACCATAATCCTGATCCATACCATGATCTGTATCTTTGATTTGTCATGATGATCTTTGCTTATGGTTAAATTCAAGAAAGGTTTCATTTGGTCTCTTTGTTTTCTTATTTGTTATTACTATGTCCGATCACTAAGGTATAGTACCTTTGGTTGCTAAGGTATAGTATTTTCCTCTGCTATGTTGTACCTATGTTGCACATATATCTGAGAAGAGACAATGTTTTCACAAAATTCTTCTTCTATAAAATGTTTTCACAAAATCTTGTTTTATGGATCTCTTAGAATCAGCCTCTCTATGGGTAGGGATGCCGGCAAAGGTAAGGCTGCCTACATCTGGATCTCTCCAAACCTCGCGAAAGCGGGACCTACATTGGGAGGTGTTTGTTACTATGTTCGATCACTCTAGAGATCCTTCTATCCAATTGCCTTCACAACTCCAACAATTCTTCATTTCACTTGGTCTCATTACTAGTATTTGCTTTTGTCCAGATTGCCTTCACTTTGCTGGTATATCCAGCATTGATTCTTGCCTATATGGGGCAAGCTGCCTATCTATCGCAGCACCACATGATCGCCAGTGATTATCAAATCGGATTCTATGTTTCCGTACCAGGTAGTTATGAGTTTCTCATATATCTTCCCCTGAATCCATCATTGCTTCATTTTGAATTATCGAACTGAAGTTGAAATTTCCACATGTCAGAGAACTTCAGATGGCCTGTCCTGGGAATAGCTATTCTAGCTGCTGTTGTTGGAAGCCAAGCCATAATTACCGGCACCTTCTCCATCATTAAGCAATGCCATGCTCTCGGTTGTTTTCCCCATGTCAAAATTGTGCATACATCATCCAAAATTCACGGGCAGATATACATCCCAGAGATCAACTGGACTTTGATGATACTATGCTTGGCTGTCACCATTGGCTTCAGAGACACAAAACGCATGGGCAATGCTTCAGGTGTGATGCTTGGATTTTTTTCCAAACAGTTGCAATTGGTGAATAGGTGCCTTGTGTTGGACTTGGGTGTATCGAGTTGGGATCAGGTCAATGGGTCGTTAGAATGTATGGGTGGGTCATTCTAATAAGGGCACTTTCACCTTTAGTTTTCCATTCTCTTGTGATTGTGGTTGTCGTAGGTCATTTTGAGGTTTTTCAGGGTAAGATTCAAGTCCATTGTTGGCTGGTCATATTAGTTTCTCAAGATGATGCTCGTTTGGTTCCCTTTTGGGCTGTCTATTTGGTCATGTGGGTGAGGTAATCAAGTACACATCTCCTTTTGCCGGGTTGCAGTACATTATTGTACGGAAACATCAGTGTTAATAAGCTACATATACTGCGGATTGGGCTAAAGTCAACTACTTTTGCTTGTTCAATAGGTTTGGCTGTCATCACGGTAATGCTGGTCACAACTTGCCTTATGTCACTTGTCATTGTTCTCTGTTGGCGCAAAAGCGTGCTCCTGGCAATCGCATTTGTGGTCTTCTTTGGTGCCATCGAAGCTCTCTACTTCTCGGCATGCTTGATCAAGTTCCTTGAAGGAGCATGGGTCCCTATTGCACTCGCATTCATATTCATGATGGTAATGTACATTTGGCATTATGGCACCTTCAAAAAGTATGAGTTTGATGTCCAAAATAAGGTCTCCATCAACTGGCTTCTCAGCCTAGGGCCTAGTTTGGGGATTGTGCGGGTCCGTGGCATGGGGCTGATCCACACCGAGCTTGTTTCAGGGATCCCAGCAATTTTCTCCCACTTTGTCACAAATCTTCCGGCTTTCCACCAAGTGTTGGTCTTCCTATGCATCAAATCCGTGCCCGTCCCTCATGTCAAGCCCGAGGAGCGATTTCTTGTGGGTCATGTCGGTCCAAAAGACTACCGACTTTATCGATGCATCGTCAGATATGGGTATCATGATTTCCACAAGGATGACCTCGAATTTGAGCAGGATCTTGTGTGTAGCATAGCGGAGTTCATAAGGGCGAAAAGCACTGGGACAAAATGTTCAAAAAACGATCCATGTATGGACAACAATGAGAAGATGACTGTTGTTGGATCTCCTTCAACCCACATAGACAGGATCAGAATATGCCAAGACACAGAGGATCAAGATCAGGAGCAGGATCAAGAGTTGCCTGAAACTTCAGAGATTCGATCTCCGATAATCACTCCAAGGAAACGGGTACGGTTTTTATTGCCAGAGTCCCCGAAGATTGAAGATGGGACAAGGGAAGAACTCATGGATCTAATGGAAGCCAGAGAGGCAGGAATAGCGTACATTTTAGGGCATGCCCATGTAAGGGCAAAACAAGGGTCAAGTTGGTTTAAGAAGCTTGTGATAAATGCAGGTTATGATTTCTTGAGCAGGAATAGTAGGGCTCCCATCTATCCACTTAGTGTTCCTCATGCATCTACTCTAGAGGTAGGAATGATCTACCATGTTTGATCAAACATAATATTTTCGCAGTTTTCGATGTGATATTACATATATATCCTCTTGTAAATGATGTAATTTTGTTTTGCAGAGGCACGTTGAATAGTGGGGGGGAAAATGCTGTTTATATAGATTGGCATCATTTTTGTTTAAATTATCCTTTAATCTTTGCATTTCAGCTCCTCTTCCTCAGATATTTTATATATAGAGAGAGAGAGAGAGATATGTGTGTGTGTGTGTCATTTGTCATGTTTAGCAAAAATATTCATATAATATAATATGTTGAATGCAGGACGAAAATGAAACAATACAAAACAGAAACTGGGTGCAAACGCAGCCAACAACAGAAGTTGATATTTGCGTTGGGCCCGGAGGGTAGACAAAGGCCCTTGCATAATGGGCCGTGTGAAGTGAACTGATTTCATGGCTTTATGAGCGTGGGCCCTCACAGCTAACCTTTTTATCGAGTTCTGTTCCCTTCACTACGGGTCCAGACTTATGTGATATTTGATTGAATATAATATAATACAATTACCCTTGCAATTTGCATATAATCACAATTATATAATTTATGTTTATTATTATTACATGATAGTTGTTATTTGAGACACTTTCTTGTGATCAAACAAGATAATAAAAATACAATTACAAACTTATTTAAATTACAAATTTGCTTACATCCAACCCAATATTACCTTATATAGTCTAGCATGGCATTGAAAAAAAACAAAAGCGGTGCACACTAAATATATTATAATCACAATTGCTATCATAATTTGCATAGAATGAACTAAGAATGTAATTGAGTCAAGTTAAATTTATAATTTATACGTTAATTAGATTGGGATTCAAGATCAATTGTTACTCTTTTTTTAAGGACAAAAAGAAGGATTATTACAACATATCATATTATATCATATCATATATTTATATAGAAAAGTAAGTGCGAATGACGTGGTGTTGACACGTGTTCAATTAACAGTGATGATGAGTTGTCGTTCACAATTTAAAGCAACATTAATAGTTTACTGTTATTGATAACATCTATTCTTTTAAAGCATGATTGTTGAAGAATTGATACATATATACAGTCCCTAGACTAGTAACCTTCAACAACCTTGCGCATTATTAAGTATTTAATAAAAATATCTAATTATTTTTCTTCAACCATTCAGTATGTTTTATCATATTTTCATGTGATTCAGCATGATTTAACATTTCTCGACTCGATTCAGTAGTTTGAGCAATAAGCATCAATATAAGACCAAAGCAACCGCAAAAGCTACGTTGAATTATTCTTGACCTCGTCACCGAGATAAAGTCAAAACTATACAGAGTTGCTTTGTTTAATTTGCATTCTTCTCCAAAGAAATCGTGTTTGTTTTAGCTTTTTAAAAAACATTCTATATGGTCAGCAACTAGGTTTTTTTTTTGGGGGAAGTAAATAAATAATACCNNNATACGGTTGGAACATTCGCACGGAGTGGGGGCCCACACTTCCAGTGGATAGGGACGAGCGAGCCCACTTCCTTTATTTTCTTTCTTTTTTGGCTTTGCAGATTTCTTTTTTTTTTTTTTGAGGAAAATAGTGTAGAATACATCCACTGATCCACATGCTTATAGGTGGGCGCCACTTCCCCCTCAGCGCCGCCTGGGCGTTTAATGCGGAGTTTTGGATAACCCCATCCTTCACATTGGGACCCTACCCATCCCATTTCCATAAATATATTTTAAAAAAAGTTAATACAGATCCATGAACAATAAAAGTATATTCTTCTTATATTATAGAAGAAATCACAAGTACGTATATCATAAATTACATATTCTCAAGAACAATATTAATAAATATATATTACAAAATTAATATACAAAAAATATGTAGACTTAGTATATAAAAAATTGCTACCCTATACTCTCTCATCATTAATCATGCCATAATAAAGGGGAAAAAGAGGGTAAGATTGGATTTGAAAATATATATACGTGAAGAATGAGAGTATATACTTCTGAGAACATATAAGAAATTACAAATATGTATATTATATTTCTTAGATAACATACTCTCAAGAGCCACATCAATAAATGTATTACAAAATTAATATATGAAAAACATATATACATAATTATGTAAGTAAGGAGAGCATTTACGTTTAGAAACATATAAAAGTGAGCACCCTATATTCTGTCATCATTAATCATACCATAATTAGGGAAAAAAGGAGGATAAGATTGGATTTGAAAATTGTTATGCTATCAGCCTCACACTCATGGGCCGAGCCATGTTGGGACAATTGACCCCCCAACTTTTAGGGAGAAAAAAAATTAAATGTGGGATATTTTTATGGGTAAGAAAAATAAATATATATTGATTAGTCCATAAATACACATTATAGGAGTGCATAACAGGGTGGTGGTTACTCCTTGTTTTGGGTATGAGATCTCTGGTTTGACTCTTCGTTATGTCTTTTCTGTTTGTTTTGTGAATGTACCCTTTAATTTTTCCAATCTCGCTCCGCCTTACTCAGAATCCTGGTTCCGCCACTGCTCACACTTCTAATCATCATGGTAGAATAAAGATATGGAGTCAATGGGTCATATACTCATGTATTGTCTGCTGATTAAAAAAGAAAAAAAACCCCATCATATATTATATATCTTATCTTATTTATTTAAAAATCTGTCAACTGTCAACATTGAAAATATTGTAATATTTTTTTGAGTGAAAAGTGCTTAAACAAAAAACTTGTATTGATAAATTTTGGCTTGTGAATATAACATCCACTGCTATCAATTAAATTACAAAGTTTGTAATAAAATTTGCATTTTACTGCTTAAGATGAAAGTTTAATTAATATCCTGAAATTCAACGTACACTATAATTCTATAAATATATCTTAAGTATTT
>NCQV01076692.1:7399-19149 GCA_002740545.1 Lophocereus schottii | reverse complement strand
AGGCTTAAAATCTCTGATCTTGGTAATACACTATATCTGAGGAAATCACATGACAAAATCCATTGAAATTAAATCCCTTTCTCAAGGTTTTGCTTTATTCTTTGGAGCTTAGGATCATAATGCTGATTCACTCTAATTTCCTCCATTAGGGAGGACTGTAAGGTAGGTGTCGGCATTTGTACATTCCCCTTCCTGTGCGACACTAATTGAATGTCTAAGTTCTCAAGTTCTCTCAAGAGATTCAGTTGAGCCGTCACTACAGTGTTCAAGGTATGTTGTGCCTTCCTATTCAGGGCATCTGCCACAATATTCCTCTATCTTGATTGGCATTAGATCTGCCACAACTAATGTTCCATGTTGACTGAGCTTCTTTTGAGAGAAGATATACTTCAAGCTTTGATGATCAGTATTGATTTTGCATGGTACTCTATATAAGTAATGTCTCCAAATTTTTACTGCAAAAACTATAGCTGCTAACTCTGTATCGTGGGTAGGTAATCCTTCTCATAAGGCTTGAGTTGTTGGGAGGCATAAGACACCAGTTTAACTTCTTGCTAACTTTATAGCTTTCTTCAACAAATTGGTCAAGGAGTACAATATTTGTCAAATCTTTCCTGAACTCGATGATTCCTACTAAATTCAAACGGTTTCTAATCTCAATGCATTGGTGGGTCTTGAGTACTTTGTAACTACGTTGACCTTTGGCAATTCAATCTTAATCTCTTCCTTTGGAACCATATGTTCCAAAAATACATTTGCTTCTAACCAGTACTCATGCTTCTTGTATTTGCTATGTAATTGATGCTCCCTCAAGGTCTGTAACACTGTCCTCAAATGAACAGCATGCTCATCTTTGTCTTTGGAGTATTTTAAGATATCTTTTACAACATAACTTGTCTAGATATGGTTTGAAACTCTATTCATAAGATCCGTAAAGGCCGCAGGGCCATTGGTTAAGCCAAAAGGCTTCACAGTGAATTCAGCATGACCCAAAGATAGTCCGTAGTGCAGTTTTGGTAATGTTTTCAGGTATAATCCTAAGTTGATGGTACCCTGACCTCAAATCAATATGAGATACAAACCATGTTCTTTGCAGTTGAGCAAATAAGTCACCTACTTGGGGCGATGGTTTTTTTTTTTTTGATGGGGATCGTGTTCAGCTTCATGAAACAATACATAGCCACAAGGTTTCATCCTTCTTCTTTACAATTAGAACTAGGCGTCCCATTGAGGAACATTTAGATGATCTGATAAATACTTTCTGTAATGGCTCATCTAACTGAAACTTTAATTCTTTAAGCTCAATTGGAGCCACAAGATATGAGGCTTTGGAGATAGATTGAGCATCAGGGATTAATTCAATCTCATAATCAATTTTTCTTTGCAGAGCACTCCTAGTAATTCTTCAGGAAAACATCTATAAATTCGTAAACTATAGGGTTATCTTCTACGTTTTCCTTCCTTAGGATGAATGTTAATAGCATAACACCAATACACAACTTATCCTTGACATAAGAGCTCACTTATTTTCATAACAGAATTTAAAGGACAAAGTTTTTCCTTTCTGTGACCATGAAACATATTTCTCTCCCTTGTTCATCTCTTGAAATAACCTTAGGGTCCTAACAATCTATCTTGACCTCATAAGTGCACAACCAACTCATTTCCGGAATGATATTAAAGTCTCACGAGTCAAATTGAATCAAAACTCTAGGGAAAAACTATCCCACCAATAGTGATTGAAACAAATTTGTGAGAGGTAAAACACTCAACTGTAGAGCCTTGGATAACTTGATTTTATAATTGGTTTCTGCCTTCTTATTCTCAAGGTTCACTTGCATGGCAGATCGGGTGAATATAAATGACTGAGTGGCAACTGAAGTAGGCAATACACAAAAGGGCTTTAAAATTGAAATAGAGTTCTCGTAACTACTGAACCAAAGGTGGCGGCTTTTTTCTTACTCAATATATAAACCCTTCCTACAGCTGCGGGCCTTAAAAGTTAGAGCCCTTCCTATAGCTTTCATCCTTCGGGAACAGGCAGCAATGAAGTGCTCTGGGCTACCGCACCACATGCATTGGTTAGTTCCCACTTAGCAATCCGGAGCGGTGTACTTTGTTCTTTCACAAATCGACTCCAAATGAAGTCATGCCCTAAGAGGCTATTCGTAAGAGTGTGCCACCAAATATTGGTTTCACCCATTAGATAAAATGTTTCAATGTTACCTATTATCCTCTGGAACCTCTACTACAGTAAAAAGGTTCCACTGGGTTATACGTTCACTCTAGAGTGCTTTAGTATGAATCAGTTGAAGACATTTGTCCAATGGGCAGTAACTCATCAAAATTTGTCGCTAATGTAATCCAAATGCATGGCAAAGATTTTGATTGTCAAACTTTAGCTTTATGCAAGTGATCTTTAATAGAAAACTGAGGTTACATCAGCCAAAAAGGTAGACACATTGCATTCCCCTTAGCAATGGATTCACAAGTTTGATAATAACCAACCTTTATACAAAGTGTAGCTAAGATCTACCTTCTATTCAAGCGTGCTACAAAATTATCATACATTGACATGGGTGCAACCCAATCATAATCCAGCTACTAGCAGAAATTGGGCTCTTAAAAGAGGAAAAGGTGACCAAAACTGATGAAGATGTAAAGTGAGAGTGAATGACAATGCAATTTGATGAGGAGATGCCATGAAGACAAAAGATGAAGCCCCTGGTCAAAGTGAGGAGTATCCTACAGTTAATAATCCAACAAGGGCAATAGTAGATGGTATGTTACCCAAAGGTGCAGTGAAATATTTTCAAGAGTAATGCCCACTTCACAGATGGTGGGGTCAATGGACTGTGTACAAGGATTTGGGCAATTTAAGCAAGTCTTGAATAGCATTGGATTGAAGCAAAATGTCTCTTTAAAGTGTCATTGGTTTTTCTTATATGGAATAGTCTGTAGTTAATGGTTTCAAACTTATGTGCCACAAAACAAGCCTCTCTGAAATTCTACAATTCAGGGGATTCTAAATCAAGAACCCCCTTATAACTCACCTAGATGAGATTCTTGGTTACAGAAGAAAATATCTGCAATCAATAAGACATATCAAAGTAATTGCCACTTGGATTCGGGAAATGCACAAAATGGCACCCATATGATGAGGAAATATAAGCTCAAAATCGTATGTATCCACTGACTTAAACAGTCTATACCATCAAACTTCTAGGCTAAATTTCATAAATCACTGGTCTCTAAATGTGTTGCAATATGGGTCCTTTAATGGTACTTTAACATAAACTAACTAAAATATCTCTATCTGACGGAATGCATAGGCTGCAAGTGGACTAACTCTAACCTTGTGCATTAGGATTCTGCCCAATTTGCAGACTTTGACTTGTCTAATAGTTTTGAATAACCAAATGGCCTCTAATCCACTTGAAACTTGTTACATATGAAAGATATCTCCTTAAACTTACAGTTAGGATGGAGAACCCTTGCATAAATCATATTGATCATGGACAAAAGTTACTTTAAGGTCGGTCCTTGTACACTGATTAAAACTGCCAAGTTGATTGAACTTGTGTATTCCGCCCATACTTGGTTTTGCCTATGCATTTAATCTCAAAATGAGTCAAGGGCCTTTTATAGGACACATTTGTCGCAACCCCCAACCCTAGGGCTAGGAGTGTTAGTGATTCCTAAATTTCTGGGGCGAAACGGACAAAGTTTCACCCGTAAACTGACCATTTTCTAGGCTTAAAGCATTACATTACATCCCCTGCATTGAATAAAAGTATAAAAGGATGTCAAATCAAGCTCAACGGCTGCACACCGGAGATAACAACTCTACGAGCCACAAGCTCGGAGTACAAGAGTTTACATCCCAAAAATAAACAAATTCAGCTAAAAGGATGATATCCTACGGACCACACGCACGGAGTACAAGAGTTCACATCCCAAAAATAAACAAATTCAGCTAAAAGGATGATATACCATTCAGATGGGTGGCTCATATGACCATACTTACGTAAATGAATTGGAGCACCTTCAACTTGTTATTCAAAATCCGTCAAATCTGCTACTTGAGATCAAACTATATATACTTTATATGGATCCATCGGATAAGGAAGAATATGTGAGTAAAATATGTGTGAGATGGGGAGACATTACCAGTGTCACAAATCTCTTATGATATCATAATAATCTTCATTCCTCACTAACCAACTTCTCAGTATCTTAACTCCATACTCTATATCCCATAAAGAAAATCTCAACCTAACTCTGATACCAATTCTGTAACACCCCCAAATTAAATATGTTCCACTGTTTATATTCTCCTTAATAAATCACTCAATTGTAATCTGATAAATCCAATGATAGGGGCGTTACCGCCGTCCCAAAGGACAAGCCATGAAGTACATGTCCTGGACTAATATAGTTAAGCATAACCTCAACCATACACATTCACACATCATCATCCATTCACAATCCAGCGTTAACCAATATAAGGTTTATAAACCACAGTAAGATAATTCACCATATAATCTACATCCTCATACACCGAAGAATTCAAAATACAACTTTAAAGTATGCATATACTGTATCACTGCTGAGATTTCCTTGCTCAACTTATCCTCTTCCACTGCTTTGCTAGCATAAGGGCAATTCTCTGAGCACTTGCTTAAAACCAAATATGAAAAGCATTTCGAACTGTGAGCCGAAACTTAGTACATACATTCCTGAATTGTTAAATAATCATTGAAACACTGGTTAGGCCCGTTTTACAATTCATTTTAAGTTAAAACAGGGAATGAGATGATGTAAAACTGCATTGCTACTTATTATCTGATAGTGAACCCCTTGATACTGTCACGATCTATGTATAGATGTGTACCTGCCAAGCCGACCAAGGGACCTGACCTAAAGCCGTGCAGGTAACTAAAGGGCAATGCCCTGTAACTGATAACTGATGGGGTCACTAGTTATGTGATAGATCACTAATTAAACTGATTCATTGATGTACTTACCAAAACATTACGATTTCGATAAATACATGCTAATTTCTAAAGATACAAGCAATGAACGTACCTAAAGTCTTTAAAATGATATTTCACTTGATAATACGTATGCACAAAGGAAAATAACAGATAGGCCCTGATTCTACTAAAGAAATGTAATTATAGGTAAATGTAGTTAGTAAACTATGTTCACTGACATAATTCACTACAATTCTAATGATTCAATATAAGGCAAGTTAGAACAAAATCATTTTAAAAATAAATAAGTTAAGGTTACTGATACAACAAACTAATACAAAATAGAATAGTTGGAATGATTGAGCTACTAATAAAAGATTTCAATTGATATAATTGAAATATGAGTACTGATATTTTGAAATGGATAATGGAAAGTATGATGCTTCTGAAATGGATAATAGAGTGATTAATGCTTCTGAAATGGGTGACAAATGGTTTATACCACAAGGGGTGCTGTGAGGTTCATAAAAGCTCATATAAAACCCTAACTTGGTCCAAAGGACACTGATTTTGAGTTATTACTCTGCTCACTTCCAAATTGTATTTTCATACTTATTTAACTCAGTTTTCAACCCAAGTATGCTTCTGTACATAATCAAGCTTTTTCAACTCACTACACTTTGTAATTTCCTTGCAATACCCATAATTATATAGAACTTCTAAAAATATTTCCAAATGTCATGATTTTCGTATCCACTCATATTACCGATTGATGGTCTGCATTAGAAAATCCATATCTTTCACTTCTGACCTCCAAATAAGATATAAAACCCCAATATGAAAAGCTCCTAATGTCCACTAAAACTTTTATTCAGGACACAAAAGCATGATTCACATAATAAAGTCCCTAAAATTAGGATAGAACACAGACGTGCACCTTTTCAGTTCAATCCGCGCAGTCGTAGAAAAACGACCATAACTTTTTCTACAGAATCGGATTAAGGTGATTCCAAAGGCATGTGAAAGCTAACTTATTGATCTATCGACGCACCAAAAATCACAAATTTTCAATGAGCCAATCAATACCAGGGTTTTTGTAGATTCCACTATTCAAAACTATTCCCAGTTTCAATGTATTCTGCGTAGTCTTCGGTAAATGGGTCATAACTTTGCCTACACACTTGAAATTAAGTAATTCAAAAGCCTATTAAAAGCAAACTCATTAAGCTACCACTATACCAAAAATCATCAATTGTGGATGTGCCAAGTAATACCAGTTTTCTCTCAAAGTGACCCCTATTTCAGGTCTATTGACAGCTCAATAACCACATATTTGCAAGCTTTTCTTCACATAATCACCCACTAAAATCACTCTTTAACTTACATAAATCAGCATAAGTATCTTGATATTCATTACCAATGCCAAAAGCCGTCATTACACCCTAAACTTGCATGATTAAGAAGTAACCCTAACCCTAGCATGATCCAACTTCAACTCCATCATGATCCATCATAAGATAACTCTTAATTCAATCAAAACAACATGACCCATCATTAAAACAACCAAAACAAGAAGTAAAACCATTAATCCAAAGATCCAGATTGTAGTCACTTACTTTGAGCTTGAAACAAGTGGAGATGGAGATGATATTTGGTGATCTTGAGGGTGGAAGATGATAGCCGGTGGAAGGAGGTGGTTGGGGATTGAAATTCTTACCGGAGAGTGGCCAGAAAGTGGCCAGAAAATACCATATAGGGCAAGGAGGGGCTGCTGCCATGGGGTAGAGAGGAGGAGGAGAGAAGAGAAGAGAGAAAGTGTCTTGAAAAATTGCTTAGTGCAAATGAAACTTAATCAAATAAATACTTGGTTGAAAATTAAGCATAAGAAATTAGCTTTTGCTAATGATAATTAAGGCCTAATGATGGTAATTAGATAACCAAATGGGTTAGAAACCTGTTGGGCCAAAATTGGGCTTAATTTGGGCCCGAAAGAAAATTAAGTCGTGCGCAATTAAATTTTCCGTAGTTCGAAGTTAAATGTGATATCATAAAAAATGATTTATTCTTTAAATCATAATTATCGAGGTCTAATATCAATTTCTCTGAAATTTTTTTCGTAAATGAAACTCGAATTGTAGAGTAGGGCCCAAAATGAATTTTTTCAACTGGGATAACTAAATGAGATAAATGAATGTGAAAAACAAATAACATGACTTAATTAAATAAATAAACATGATTTAGGGTCGGGCTATTACACTTTCTTTAACTTGTCTAAGTATCTTGGTATGCTCTTCAGTGTAGGGGACTGGGTTCTTCCTAAGTCTTCGATACAGAGGTGCACATAATTAACGTAAATGTGGAAAGAAATCTGAAACATAATTTAAACAACCCAGAAATCTTTGCAATTGTTTTTTGTCTTTGATTTCATCAGGAAATTTGTCAGCAAATGCTAAAGATCACCTAATGGGTTTAATGGTACCTTGATAAATATCATGCCTAAGAAACCTAATTTCTGTTTGAAACAAAGCCATTTTTGAGGCAGAAACTGCTAAACCATTTTTCTCAATAACATGTAAGAATATTTGTAAATGTTTGAAGTGTTGCTCAATTGTGTTAGAAAAAACTAGAACATCATCAATATAAATGATAATGAAGGATGCGTAAGGAGTAAAAGTATAGTTCATTATATTTTGAAATTTAGAAGGAGCATTTTTGAGACCAAAAGGCATTACGTTCCATTCATAATATTCGAACAGAACTGTAAATGCAGTTTTATATCTATCTTTCTCAGCTATCTGGATCTGCTAGAATCCTGACTTCATGTCAAATTTTGAAAAGAGTTTTGCGTTATATAAACAGTTTAATAAATCTCTTTTGTTTGGAATTGGGTATCTAATCCATCGTAAAACTTTGTTCAAAGGTTTGTAATTAATAACAAGCCTTGGAACTCCTCTTTCTTTTTCAGCTGCATTATTAACATAAAAGGCTGCACAGCTCCGAGGAGATTTTGATAGTCTAATCAGCTTTTTATCAACTAAACTTTGAATTTCCTATTCGCAATGTTCAAGAAGTTCGAAATTCATTTGTGTTGGCCTAGCTTTTGTAGGAATATGTTTTTCATCAAATCCCTTTTCATGAGGTAATGATACGATATGTTTTTTTCGTTGCCAAGATGCATTAGGAAGATCATAACATATCCTTTTCTTTAGTAATTGTTCGAATTCTGAAATCTTGAGTTAAACAGAGGGGGTTTTAAATTATTCTTCAATTCGAAGATATGAAATTTCTTCCTGAAGACAACAAATTTGAGTTTGTTTGGCACGTAAAACATTTATTTTTTTGAAAATAGTAGAGGATTGTAAACTGAGAACTTCTTTCAGGCGAGCTTCAGAAAGAAAATTAAATGATATGGGTTTTCTCATAATTTTAGTATGAGCACCAGTTTCATTAACATAGAACGGGTAAATTTGTGTTAGAAATGGTGCTCCTAAAATAACATCATTTGTAATGTTATCAACAATGAGGAAAACATTTTTGAAATAGTAACCATCATTTTGAATATAACCTTTGTTGAGCTTATACCGAATGCTTAATGGTTCACCATTAGCACTGACTAAATGTTCTTTTGTTCGTTCGCAATACTTAGTAGGAATGATTCCTCCTTTACTACAGGTTTGGTCTGCTCTGCAATCAATAAGAGCTACTGTATTAATTGAGAAGTCATTAACTACAAGTTTCAAAATTGAATACCATTTTTGAAATGTGACTTGAGAAATAGTTTGTAAGAACTGATTTTCAATAATCTCAGTATTATAAACTTTTGAAATGTCAAAATCAAGGTTTGGAACAATAGAGGAATTGCCTTTATTTGATTCTAGAATGGCGAGCTTAGCCCCTATCTCTAAATCTTTAGTTTTTGAGGCTAACAACTTCGGTTTTGAGGGGACGGACCTGGGCTTTGAGATCATTAACCTCATATTGAAGTTGCTTGGTAGTCATTTATTGGTAAGGATTGGGAATAGGGTGTCGTTCGAAAATCTGAGAGATAGAGGCGGATGACGATCCTGATTCAAATTTAGGAGTTTTATCTTCTTCCTCCAGGATAATACCTTTGAGTTTTTCAAGGTACTCTCTTTTTGTATCTATGTCAGAAATTTTTCCTATAAGATCAAAGAGAAATTCCTTTTGGGATTTGTTAGTGATAACATTCAGAGACGGAATAGGAGAAGTTTTGTATTCACAGTATTCACTTGATTCTGATTAGTATTCTTCTTCTTCATCTGAAGCATCTTTTGTTAGAAGGGCTAGGAGCTTCTTCTGGAGTCCTGGTTCTCTAGAGAATAACTTATTAATCTTTTGTTCTGTTTTACATTGAAAGGCTTTGTGACCTATTTTACCACATTTGTAGCAGACAAGGGTCTTTTTCTTTTTGCTGGGCTGTTTATTTTTGGGGATGGACTTAGGCTGTTCCTTTTTAATGAAAGGCTTGGGCTGCCTTTGAGGTCTTTTGATTTTAGACTGACCCTGTTCTTTTGAACTCTCTTTCAGGCTGTTGAGGGTGCTTCAATTTTGATAATACGAAATGCTTCATAGAAAGTACCCATCTCTTTACGAGATTGTGCACTTTCTAATCCATACTTGGACTGAAGTTTAATCTCATTAATCCTTCAGTTTTTAGAATACCAAAGATTTGCCTAAATGTTAATAATCCAAAGGGGATGTCGCTGCTACCAAAATTCTGGCATAATTTATTAAGGATTCTTTCTCCGAAGAGTTTAGGTAATCCAGTAATAAATCTTTCTTTCCAGAAGTCTTGAGTACCATCTTCTCGTTTGAGAACGTTTGTTAAGAAGACATCTTTATACCATCTATAATTAGTAGGGGTTGGACAACGAAGGTTAATAAAAATTGTTTTAGACGCTGCTTGTTCTTCTTTTACGTTTCCTAGAAAATGTAGGGTAATGGTGTGAATGAGGACTTCACCCGCATCGCTTTTGTCAGCTTCAACACCATGTTCATTCGCCTTTTTGTAGGTATGATTAAGGATTTTTGTCCTAGTATCATTGTCAAGGAAGTTATCCCACCAAAATTTTAATTAGCCAGCAAACCCTATTACTAAGGCAGTAGTGGCTTGTGAACCGATAAATTTTTTGGCTTTATAAGCAGAGACGGCCATTGTCATTTCTTGTAGGGTGTTCAGGAATTCGTGCTCCGACTTGCCATCTATGTTCCATTGGTAAATAGAGTCTCCATTGAAGTGAGAAGTAGTAAAGCTTCCTCTTTCTTTATATTGGAGATCTGGGGGAGTAGGTCTAAGGTAATAGTTTCTTGTAGTACCCTGAGTCCAATTTTTGATTTTGTTTATGGCTAGGGGTGAAGAGTCTTCAAAGGCTTCTTCTGTGACATGTAAAGCCTCTTCACTAGTACTACTTGTGTCATCTTCCCCTTCTGAAGATGAGGTTTTTGAGATTTGATTTTAACATGTTTAATCGAGGCAAGCCACGAACTTTCCTTTCAAAGAAGTGTCAACCTCTTTGATTTGGTTTGAAATGATCTTTAGGAAATTACTATTGGCAGAAGCCTTTATATAGGACTCTTCATTTTCTTTTGGGATGCTATCCATCTTAAAGAAAGGCTTGGAAATGGTATTAGTATAGCTAGTGCTGGGGACAGAAGTTTTTACTACTCTGTTGGTCTCTTCTATCCTTAAAGAAACATGATTTAACTGGTCGGCTATGGCATAAAGGATAGTATTAGTATAATCGGCTTGTTGATGGACCTTTTGAGATCCTCAAGTTTGACAATATCATTCCCCTCCGGGCCTTTTCGAAAAGGTGTACACAGAATGGGTTCGCCTTTGAGAAAAATTTTTATATCATCTTATGGAGGATAAACGAAGGAAATGCTAGAACCATTTGTAAAATGTCAGGTTTTGAGAAGATTTGTTTGAACATTAATACTAGGAATGGTATAGACATTTGGGATTCCTTGTTTGGAAGTAAATGTGGGAAACCAAAGAAAGAAAAGAAAATTGACCTGGAGGTGTTCCATGTCTTTGATCCATTCTGTCTTTATGTGTTTCCTGATATCACGATCCATTTGCTCAAACCAAGTTCTTAAAGAAGCATTATGGGGAAAATAATAATCTCTTTTAAGAAACGACCAGTCAATAGCGAAACCAAGTTTTGTGAGGGTATTAATGCACTTGTATATATGGCATTAAGAGACAAAAGATTAAGAAAATACAAATCTTCGCTTGTAGCTGTTATTCAGACCAATATTTATAAAGGGCCAGCATTTTTCAATTGTTATTCTGATTTTATGGTTGATCTAACTAGTATTACCAAGCAAAGAAAAGGGAAAGGCCCTCAATCTAATTTGGTCCTCAGGAATTCCCTCAGGCACCATAGCAGAGTAAGTAAAAAGGAATTCACTAATATGTCAGTATGGGTCATCTCCAACTAATCCATGAAACTTAGGTAATAAGTTGATGAATCCAGAGTTTAGTTTCAAGGGCTTATCTAATATAGCATAGGTAATTGACATTGGTTGGGTTTCTAAGTTAGGAGCAGCAAATTCTCGAAGAGTAGACATGCTTACCTCTTTAACCCTAAAACTTACTAGGTTAGGCTAACTCTCTTTGTTTTCAACTTTCAATGCTTGTTCCTTGTCCTCTCCAATTTCCTTACCACTCCTTAATCTCATACACTATGGGCAATCTACAAAAATTAAATACTAGAGTTAAAACAAAACAATAAAAATAGTAAAATTAAA
>NCQV01076685.1:27638-37834 GCA_002740545.1 Lophocereus schottii | reverse complement strand
GTTTGTTATTTACAACGCGAAAATCAGACACCTCAATTCACCCCCCTCTTGTGGTTGTATACTCACGAATTTAACATTCTCTATTTTTCTCAGGATATGCTTTTGCTGGATGATTTGTCCAGCTTTATCTCTAAGCCTAAGAACTCAATTTCTTATTCAACACAAATGCACTTGTTTTTATGAAGTATGATACCATGATCACTGCATCTTTGGGTCACAGTTAAGACATCATCTTTGTGTTGTTCTATAGTCTTGGAAAAGATAAGGATATCACCGATGTAAACTAAACAACAATGATTAAGGTCCTTAAAGATATTATCCATTTTTCTTTGATATATTTGAGGTGTACTTTTAAGATCAAATGGCATTACTATCCATTCATAATGTTCTCATGAGGTACTAAATGTAGTTAAAGCAATGCTTTCCTCATCCATTTTTATGTGCTAATATCTGCAAACCATTTTTGAGAACTCAGAGGCTCCTTGAATTCTATTAAAAATGACATTTTTGTTAGGAATCTAATAACCATCAAAAGCAGTATTATCGTTAAGCTTTTTATAATTGATTATCATTATTGCCTTTCCTCTTTTTTCTTCTATATGATTTCTTACCATGAAAGTGGGATTATTGTGAGGACTTTTGCTATTCCTAATTAGTCCTTTATTCAAAAGTTCTTTATTTGTTTATCAAATTCTTGTATATCTTAGTATGTATACACCATTCGTTTGACTCAAATAATAGTATTGGGATTTAACAAAGTCATTTTTGCAAATGTCTTATTTTTATCCCAAAATTTAAAGGATTATTAGAGTAGAGTTTTTCACATAATTGTTCTTGTTGGTTAACAATTTGCTCTTTTATAGATAACTCAAGTAGTGAGATTGTCAATGCTATCTCATGTTGTGCAGGTATTACCTTCCCATCACGCTAGCTACATGTAAACTCAATTTTCTGATGAGTGTAAGTCTTGCTTAATTTTTTAATAGGAAGTGAGTGACCATTAATTGTGAATATTATTTGGGTTATAGTCTGTGTGTATGGAGAATATAATCTCTGAAAATTATTTTCAATATCATATCATGAGAAGGTTGATCAGTTGATATGCCTAATGGTCAAGCCAAGAGCTGACCAAGTCCAAGGAAATCAAGAGGTCCTCAAAGTCATGAGAAATAAACTAGAAGAATAAGTGAGCTACAGCCCGTTCTGTCTGGTGCAAGCAGTCACTTTCTAACCTTGGTTGCCTAATAAATGGGTGACTTAAGTCCTTTATTTCCCATTGGTCCTTTAGCTTAAGAATTTAGCTTTCTAATAAAATAAGTTTCAAGTCATTAGGACTTCATTTGCCCCTCCAAATCAGCCTCCAAAGCCAAACTGTCCAAACTGTCTAGTTTTGCCCATGTGATATGTGCAGACAATTTCGCTCAAACGGCTAGTCTAAATCCAGTGAAAATTTTTGGATTGGAAAATAGACTCTTCAAGCTTTTATGTAACTCCTGGTTCATCAAATTTGGACTAGAAACAAGAGAGTTATGGCGCAATGAATCTGGCCCTACTGCTGTGAGAAGGCGCTGAAGAATGCATTAGGAAACTTCGCTCCTGGGGATCAAGGGCACAACCTCCTACTTCCAAAGCTTCAACTACCTATGCTAAGGTGGGAAATCAAGATTAGCAAGTCCTAAGCTGATGGAATCAAGTTTCAAGCCCCTAGTTTTTCGTGTTACATTGTTTTCTTACTAGTTTATTTTGTAATTTGTTTCATACATTTTTTATGCTAGTCTAGTAAGTTGTATTTCATGTTTTCCCATGTAAGACTACCTGGAGTATTGGTCCAGCCCTATAAAAGCCATGTTCAAATTTAGTTGAATAACAAGTTGTGATTTAAAGAATGGTTGAGTTCAAACTCCCTCCAAGTTTTCATCTCTTGCTTATCTCTAGTTTAGCTCTCTAGAGTGGTGTTCAAGAGGAGTTTATGATCTTTTAAGTGGTGATATCTTATCTCACTAGGTCTAAAAGTTGAGCTCTAAGAAGCTTGATGGTGATATCTTATCCAAGGTCCTTAGTTACTTATCTTTCTTTATTATTTGCGTTCAAACTCTAATAACTCTTCTTCTCTTCCTTTCATTACTTAAGATACCTTCTTCATTCTTCATCTATAAGGCCTAGAAGTGCATCAAGTGGTATTAAAGCCAGGTTACTCTCTTGGTTGAGGCTTCCAACCCCAAACACAACCTTTTAGCCTAAACACACTCCCATGCATGAAGAACCCGTGTCTACTGAGTTCTAAGCATGACTAGCAGCATGACTTTGGAAGAGAGATTTGAGCAACTAATGAAAGATAATGCCGAAAAGAATGCTCAACTTGAGTATCTAAGAAAGTAACTTGAGCAAGCCATGAGAAACTATCGAAGGGAGATCCAAAGCTCACACTCCACTAGTGAGTCCAATTTGGTTGAAGATGGGTCCGACAGCAATCCCTTAGCATCAAGTGAGGATGAGGGAGAAAGGAGGCTGAGAAGACCAAGGCAAGGTAAGCAACTAGAATTGGATTTCAAGGTGGAAATACCAGATTTTCAAGGCTAACTCAATCTAGATGAGTTCATAGATTAGATAAACACTATTGAGAGGGTGTTTGAGTAAAGGATGTTCCAGATAATAAGAAGGTTAAGCTTGTAGCCCCTAAACTACGTAAGTATGATTCTATTTGGTGGAGTACTATTTTGTTTAAGAAGGCTAGAAAAGGGAAGGGAAAAATTAGGTCTTGAAGAAAGATGAAAGAAAAACCTAAGGCCAAATTTCTTCCACCCCACTACCGCCAAGAAAATTGCACCAAACTCCATAACCTTAGGCAAGAACTTAAGAGTGTGCAGGAGTATACACGTGAGTTTGAAAAACTTGTCATGATATGTGACATTCAAGAAAGTAAGGACTAAACGGTGGTGAGATATTTAAGAGGTTTGAATGAGTCTATTAGAAATGTATTGGAGTTACGACACTACACTACCCTTGATGAGGTTTGCACACTATCCCACAAAGTTGAACTCCAAAAGAAAGCTAAGCTCAAAAGTGAAACACCTAAACCTCCTTAAAGAACCTACCCTTTCAACAAGGGAAGCCTCCCTCCTACTCCTAAACCCACAAACCCACCTACGACTCCTTCCTTTCCTAAACCTAGCTCCGCAAAACCACCCCTTAATCCCTTTGAGAAAAGAAGACGCTATAAGTGTCAAGGATTTGGGCATATTGCTTCGGATTGCCCAAACCGAAAAGTCCTCACCTTGGTGGAGTACCAAGCACTGAAGAAGCCGAATTAAGAGAAGAGGGAGTGATAAGGAGATTCATTTAATGGAGTTTGAGGAAGAATGCAAAGAGGAAGCAGTTGAAAGGGAGTTGCATGTGCTTAGGAAAGCTTTGAGTGGTCGTAAAGTCTCAAACCATAAGGAGCAACGTGAGAACATATTCCACACTCGATGTACCATCAATGGCCAAGTATGCTCTCTTATTGTGGATGGTGGTAGTTGTGCAAATATGGCCTCTACTACGTTGGTGGAGAAACTTCAACTCAAGGCTGAGCCTCACCCACAACCCTACTCCATTCAATGGCTCAACCAAGGTAAAGGTCTCTAAGTCTTTTCTCATTGTTTGGTGGCTTTGTTAATTGTTAAAAGTTATCAAAATGAGTTATGGTTTGACATCCTTCCCATGGATGCTTATCACATATTGTTGTTGAGACCTTGGCTTTTTGACCATAGGGTTATGCATGATGGCTACCAAAGCATCTATACCCTACTCATGAATGGTTGAAAGATCACCCTTGCCCCATTAGCTCCTCACCAAATCACTAAGCCCGAAACCAAAGAAGATCCAAAGGGAGGAAAAATGCTTCTCTCTCTCTTTGGGCCTACTCTCTTAGCCTCACATCGTGAGTTTAAAACCCTCAAAGAAATGATCCTCTTCACCCCTCCACAAATTGAATCTGAAACCCACTCCATCCCCTAGCTGCATAACTATTTCAAGAATTTTCCTATGTCTTTCCCAAAGAAATATCATCCGGCCTACCTCCTCAAAGATCCATACAACACCACATCAACCTCATCCCTGGAGCCATTCAACCTAACAAACCAGCCGATAGAATGAACCCTAAAGATACTTTGGAGATTCAAAGACAAGTGGAGGAGCTAATCTTTAAGGGTTTGGTATGTGAAAGCTTGCGTCCATGTGCCGTACCTGCCCTTCTTGTGCCCAAGAAGGATGGTTCTATAAGAATGTGTGTGGATAGCCGAGCCATTAATAATATCATAATCAAATATAGGCATCCCATGCCAAAACTTGAGGACATGCTTGATGAACTCCATGGGTCTAAATAATTTTCCAAGATAGACCTAAGGAGTGGGTATTATCAAATCCGGATCCGTGAAGGAGATGAGTGGAAGACTGCATTCAAGGCCAAGGTTAGGCTTTACAAGTGGTTAGTCATGCCATTTGGCCTCTCTAATGCCCCAAGCACATTTATGAGGCTTATAAATCAAGTACTCAAGCCATTTCTTGGAAAATTTATAGCGGTTTAATTTGATGACATATTAGTGTTTAGTAAGACCGACGAGGAGCATCTCAAGCATCTAAGGCAAGTTATGCTGGTTCTTGAATGAGAGCAACTTTATGGGAACCTCAAGAAGTGTTCCTTTTTCACTCTCGAGGTGGTGTTCTTAGGTTATATAGTCTCGGCCCAAGGGATCTAAGTTGATCAAAGCAAATTTGATGCAATTAAGATGTGACCCGTTCCCACTTCCGTGCATGATGTTAGGAGTTTTTACGGCCTTGCTTCCTTTTATCGGAGGTTCATTCGCCATTTTAGCTCCTTAGCCACCCCTATGACTAAAGTACTGAAAGGGACCAAGTTCATATGACACACCATGAGCTCTAAAATCTTTTGAAGAACTCAAAGATAAGCTCACTCATGCATCGATTTTAGCGCTCCCATGCTTTGACAAGGTATTTGAGGTAGAGTGTGATGCTTTGACAAGGCATGGGTGTAGTTTTAATCTAAGAAGGAAGACCCTTGCTTACTTTAGTGAGAAATTAAGTGCAAGATAGAGATATTCAACTTATGACAAGGAGTTCTTTGCTATCATCCGAGCTCTTGAGCATTGGACTCACTATTTGATCACTAATGAGTTCATCCTTCATTGGGACCACGAGGCTCTCAAATACATCTAAGGGCAACACAAGTTGAATTCTAGACATACGAAGTGAGTTAAGTATTTGCAATCTTTTCACTTTGGTGTCAAGTATAAGTCCAGGAAGCTTAATCAAGGTGTGGATGCGTTATCAAGGAGACACCTCTTTATTCTAACTCAACTCTTGTGTACTTGGTTTTGAGCATTTTAAGTCTTTGTACCAAGGAGATTCTGACTTTGGTGAGTTATTTGAGGCTTGTTAAGGTCGACTAAAAGGAGAGTTCATGCTTCAAGGAGGTTACCTTTTCAAGGGAACAAGATTGTGTGTGCCTAAGTGTAGAGCCCATGAGCTTATCCTTAGGGAAGTTCATGGAGGATCAATGGTGGGGCATTTTGGCGAAGATAAGACCTACTTGATGGCCAAGGAACACTACTATTGGCCTCACATGCTTAAGGATATTCAAGACATTATCAAGAGGTGTTCAACGTGCCAAGTAGCCAAAGGCCATTCCCTTCCTCACGGCTTGTACATAGCACTTCCTACCCCTCAAGGACCGTGGTTAGAAGTTGGCATGGACTTTATGCTAGGCCTTCAACAAACTTAGCATAACAAGGACTCAATCATGGTGGTGGTGGATCGATTTTCTAAGATGGCACATTTTCTCCCTTGCCACAGGGCCAATGATACATCACATGTGGCCGATTTATATTTCAAAGAAGTGGTGAGACTTCACGGCATTCCTCTTTCCATTGTACCTGATTGGGACTCAAAGTTCCTTAGTCAGTTTTGGATTACATTGTGGAAGAAGTTGGGTACAAAGTTGAAGTTTTGTATAACTTGCCACCCTCAAACGGATGGCCAAATAGGGATGGCGAACTGCACCCTTGGGACTTTTTTAAGGGTCCTAGTCAAGAAGAATTTAAAAGCTTGGGATTTGCTGCTTTCCCTCGCCAAGTTTGCCTACAATTGCGGTCTAAGTAGAACTACCACGAATCCCCATTCAAGGCAGTTTATGGGCAAAACCCCCTTGGCCCTCTTGATCTTGTGCCACTTCACCAACGGGAGAAGATGAACACTGAAGCTAGCAAAAGGGTTAGGGATATTCAAGAGCTCTATAAGTAGGTCTAATCTCAAATTGAGAAGGCAAATGAGCGCCACCGAGATTAACCCAACAAGCATCGCAAACAAGCCTTGTTCAAACCTGATGATCTGGTGTGGGTGCACCTTAGGAAGGAGATATTTCCTTCTAAAGGAAGTCCAAGTTAGTGCGTAGAGCTTATGGACCATTTGAAATGCTTGAGAAGGTCAACGACAATGCTTGCAAGATAGATCTTCCGAGGGAATATGGCGTTTTTTGCACCTTCAATATGACAGACCTCAAGCCCTAGTATGAAGATGATCTCCTTGAGAATTTGAGGGCAAATTCTTTTCAACAAGGGGTGGATGATGTACCCAAGGAGGATCATGATGATGGTCAAGCCCAAGAGCGGCCCAAGTCCAAGAAAATCCAAGAGGTCCTCAAAGTCATGAGAAATCAACTAGAAGATCAAGTGAGCTACTACCCCATTCTATCCAGTGTAAGCAGTAAATTTCTGACCTTAGTTGCCTAATCAATGGGTGACTTAAGTCCTTCATTTTGCTTTGGTCATTTATTTCAAGAAGTTATATTTCTAACAAAATAAGTTTCAAGTGATTAGGACTGCGTTTGCCGCTCCAAATAAGCCTCCAAAGCCAAACTGTCCAAACTATCTAGTTTTAACCATCTGACTTGCGTGGATAATTTCTCTCACATGGCTAGTCTAAATCCATTGAACCTTTTTGCATTGGAAAATAGACTCTTCAAGCTTTCATATGACTCCTAGTTCATCAAATTTGGACTAGAAACAAAAGAGTTAGGGCTCAATGAATTTGGAAACTTCACTCATATGGATCAAGTGCATAGCCCCCTACTTCCAAAGCTTCTACCTATGCTAAAGTGGGAAATCAAGATTAGCAAGTCTCCAAGCTGATGGAATCAAGTTTCAAGCCCCTAGTCTTTTGTGTTACATCGTTTTCTTACTAGTTTGTTTTGTAATTTGTTTCTTATATTTTCTATGCCAATCTAGTAAGTTGTATTTCATGTTTTCCTATGTAAGACTAGTTTCCTAAAGTATTGGCCAGCCTTATAAAAGTATGCTCGAATTTAGTTGAATAACAAGTTGTGATTTAAAGAATGGTTGAGTTCAAACTCCCTTTAAGTTTCCCTCTCTTGCTATCTCTAGTTTAGCTCTCTAGAGTGGTGTTCAAGAGGCTTTTATGATCTTTGAGTGGTGATATCATATCTTACTAGGTTTAAAAGTTGAGATTTAAGAATCTTGGTGGTGATATCTTATCCAAGATCCTTAGTTACTTATCTTTCTTTGTTATTTGCATTCAAACTATAATCACTCTTTTTCTCTTCCTTTCATTACTTGAGATCCTTCTTCGTTCTTCATCTATAAGGACTTGGAAGTGCATCATCGATCACTCATAGAACTGATATAATGTATTGAACTCCTCCTAATTTTATGAATAACCCTTCTGTGACTTCATTGTGACTCTTAATGCTATTATTAGCTATCCTTGCTTGTAAAAACTTTTTAGCTCTTTTCCATGTAAACTCTAGAAAAAATGATCTTTTCCCAAAGCATACAGAACAACCACTATCTATGTAGGTACACAACTCATGTTTGTTATATCCCTCTAAGCATATGTTTATTGGGGTATAGATGCCATTAGAATTTGTGTTGGTGATTTCATAACATATCTCCATAGTCATGCTTTTGACTAATTCATCCTCATAAATTAGTTTATTAACAGTTCTTGTTTTGTACGCAATGTCCTTTCTATCTAGACTCATGCTTCAATCTACACTGGGTCTGTAGATCCAAAACTCATTGTACTCATTTCACAAGTCATACTAATAGTATCATCTTCTTTAATTTATTCTTTAGTTGATGAAGATCCTTCTCCCCATTCTGATCTTGTACTCATGCTTCTTATTAATTGGGATTTTATGGTTGTTCTACCCTTCTCATCAATTTTTATTACATTTTTCTTGTTCATTTTGTAGGGTTGACAAAGCTAGATATCTATGAATAATCAATTTTTATCTCTTGTGGATTTGATTTAATCTTCTGAATCTTTTGCATGGGGTAGGACTTTCAAATTTTTTGCCTCTATCATTGTGAACTTAGTCGTTGGATCTATAGTATTGTCTAATTTGTATATAATTTTTCAAAATATCCTTAATAGATATCCGCCTCTTTTCATATCCATCTCAACTGTTTTTATTTTAAGGGATGGAAAATTTTTAGCAAATTCATCTTTTAGACGCACATAATATCTAGGTCGATAATTGAGTCCTACTGATCTATTGCATAAGTTGGTCTTAATTCCTGTGATAATTTGATTATTAAATTTGGTATGCCTAATATCATAGAGCAAGGTATAAAATTCAGTATCTTTGCCATAATATTGCAATGAAGTAATTTGAACTTATAAACTTCCAACATGGATGTACCTATAATTTCTATCTTTGTTATGCTTGAGGATGTTTTCCCAATTAATGAGATTATCTTCTCCCATATCATATCACAATCTTTGATTTCTAGATCTCCTTCCATCATCTTGCAAACATACTTGCTCTTTAATTGAAAGATGAATTTTTTATAGATCATGTCCTTTTGGATTATGGGAAGGACCCAATCTCCTTTGACTTCATCATTATCATTATCTACAACAAACTCTTCTCCTTAAAGATCACCAAGACTAATTGAGCTACTTTTGATCACATGACTTGTTTCTTCATAATCACTTTCTTCATATTCATTGTTCAAGATAGTTTCATTTGTTGTTATTTAGGCCTAGATCTAGTGCCTCATCCTGACTAAGCTCAACATAATCTAGACTACCAAAGGTTTCGACAAACTTGTTATTTTCCCTATTTTTGCATTCATTAGCATAATGTCCTACTTCTCTGTGTGCCCAACATTTATAGTTGTTTTTTCCTGCAGGACAATAAGATGTTTTCTTAAAAAATCTACGCTTTTAGGACTTGGTTTGCTATAATATTTTCTTCTGTATTTCTCTTCCCTTTGCTTATTAAAGCTCCTTTTCTTATAAAATTTTCTTTTTCTTCTCCTTTAAAATTCTTGTCCCCATTGGTGAGGTGAATCCCAACAAGTAAGTAATTGTTTCTTAATTTTCTTTTACATTTGGAGATCAAGACATTAATCGTTGACCCATTTTCTTACATAAGAGATTCTTGAACCAAGGGTGTCAATGACATCTGTTCGTTCAAGCCATGCAATATATTTTCATTAATTATGAAATTTATTGAATGTGACAATTTGTTATAGAACATTCCAAGATTAGTTTTGTTATGCCCAATTTTGTAATAATATTGACTAAGTTCAACAATATAATTTTTTAAATATCTCATATCCCATGATTCTGTATTATTAATCTTTCTCTGCCATTCTCTTGCCTTTTCTTCGGAATCGGGTTTTGCTCCGATAAATTCAGTGTCATTTTCCTTACATAGATTTTTGAACATAGCAGGTAGTGTTTCCATTATTCTTAATGTAGTTTTACCATCTTCATTTAATGAATCATACCAGTTAGCTATAGTGCCAGAGAAACTCTATTCAATGTAGTTTAGAAAATTTATAGCAGTATAGGTCGTATTTAAGTTTAAGACGCTATTCATGCCTCTTTTCTAATGTTCAAACATTTCTTCTCTTTTACGAGCTGTATATATGTTTAAGATGTATCCTGTCTGACTAATTAGAGGAAGGTCAACTTCTTCAAAGGTTGTAATTTTCCTTAGGATGAACCCTAAAGAAAAATTGATTGTACATCCTATTGTACTATTCCTAGGTTTTATAAAATAAGTATTTCTTCTAGAAGGTTCATCAAATTCCTCAAGCTTAGGAACAACATTGTTAACTAGATTGATCTCTATCTCTCCTAAGTCGAATGCTTCTCTAATTTCATCAATC